>LR753332.1:1461936-1737905 GCA_902729485.2 Mus minutoides | reverse complement strand
CTCCTCCTCCTTCTCTCCCTCTTGAGGAACCATAAAAACCGGGTCCTCTTTTCCCTCAGGGTCGACTCCTCTATCCACTTCCGGGATATGAGTCGTCCCCAGAGCTCTGGCTTTCCCCGAATAAAGCCTCATGTGATTTACAGCAAGCCTGGTCTTCTGTGAGTTCTTGGGGGATTCGCCAATATCCCGTGACTTGAGTAGAGGTCTCCCTACGGGGGTCCTTTCAGCCTCTCATAGGCTCTCTTCGTTGTCCAAGCCTCGGCTTCTTTTCATGACCCCGTCAATCGTTGTCCTTCCACTGCCACCGAGGCTGCACCTTCATCAGTGGCCTCTCCTGGCATTTCAGATGCCAATTTTTCAGTGTTCTCCATGACCACCGCATGCCTTCAAGACTAGTCTACCTGGGTGACTCTTGGGACAAGGCAGAGTCTGGAACAAGTGGGTTCCACAGTCCACCTCTCCTCCAGGCTGGAAGGGGGAAGTGGAGTCTGGCACAAGCTAGATACCAGTTGGTTGGGAGCATGTGCCAGGAGAGTGGGGAGAGAGAAGGGCTTCTCTGAGAATCTCAGAGTTATGGCTTTCTTAGGTGAAAGCCTTCTCCAGCGATCTTTAATGAAACAACTCTCTGAGATGATCTTAGCTTGCTCATAGTTCTTTATTGGGGTGGGGTGGGTTTGAACATAGACACTTTATTCGGGGTGAACCAAGGGTTATATGATTTGGGGGAAGGCTGTGAGAATACCCAGGGAAGGAAGGTCATTGGTACGTAAGACTTAGCATGGAGAGGTGTTCCAGGTGTTGGGAATGTGACCGACTGCCTGTGATAGGTTCTACTCCTGCTGGTCTCAAGTTTTGAGATTTCTGTTTTTTTTTTTTCTTTTTTCTTTTTTTTTTTCCCCCCGAGACAGGCTTTCTCTGTATAGCCCTGGCTATCCTGGAACTCACTCTGTAGACCAGGCTGGCCTTGAACTCAGAAATCCGCCTGCCTCTGGGATTAAAGGCATGCACCACCACGCCGGGCTTGATTTCTGGGGTTTGAACTTGCTCTACCTTACAAATTCCATGGTGATTCCTCTTGTGGCATAATTCATGAGCACAATATTCGAGAACTTCCTTCTCTGACTAAGCTTGGCTGTTCTGGAACTTGTCTATAGACTGAGGTGGAGAAACATTGTTGCTAAGGTTGATGTCTAACATTACCAGAAAGCTCCAAGCTCAGTGCAAAATGGCAGACTCCCTTTACCTTCTCCTTCACTGACCTTGTCTAGGGACCTTAAAACCCCCACACCCTCTTTTTGAGGAATGTTACATTGGAGCCTTGGTAGATAACAGGTTCATCTCCCTTTCTTCTGATAAGAAACCTGTTGAGCAAGCACCTGAGACTCTTGAAATGCCTCCCCATGCTAGTGAGGCAGCTCAACTTAGCCTTCATCCAATGACCTTTGCCCATCCCGGATACTCCTACCCACTTCCCCAAAACTATATAACCCCTGATTCACCCCAAATAAAGCTGATGTCTCCCCAAGCTGATCCCGAAATGTGATCCCACAATGTCGACGCTTCCATTCATACTAATGGGCTGACTGAAAGACTGTTCATTGACTCTGCTCCCTTTGTCCCCGTGGGCCAATGGCCAACAACCCCAGGGGTGGGTTGGGGATAGGGCCAGGAGCTGGCCTTGATTTTAGAGATCTGCATATCCTTGTTTCCTGAGTACCGAGGTTAAAGGCCTATACCGCCTACACTTGGACCTAAGGTTTTTTGTTTGTTTGTTTGCTTGTTTTTACCTGGAACTTGCTCTGTACCAGGGTGGCTTTGAAGTTAGAGATCTACTTGCCTCTGTCTCCTGGGATTAAAGGTATGTACTAACTTGTCTGGACCTAAACTTTTCTTTAATTCCTTTTCACAATATCTTTATAAGCATGACCACTATGCTTCAAGATCTGGACCAAAAGACTGTGTCTTATAGCCTCAAGATCTGGATCACAGGTGTGCCCTCCATTAGTGGATAATACATATTATTATTGTAAATTGCCCTGATATCACCACTCCCTTAATTCCATTTAACATCCCTGAACACAGGATTTAGCTCCATTGCACTTCCTGGTCCCCTTTTATACTTGAACTGTACATTTTGTAGTTTTCCTTTCTAAGCTTGCTACACTTGATCAAAACACTCTTCATAAGAGTGAATCTGGCTGGCATGGTGGCACATGCCTTTAATCCCAGCACTCAGGAGGCAGAGGCAGGCGGATTTCTGAGTGAGCTCAAGGACAGCCAGGGCTATACAGAGAAACCCTGTCTTGAAAAACAAAAACAAAAACAAAACAAACAAACAAAAAGAGTGAACCACAGGACAGAGTCTATGCTAGGCTGTTTTGAGATTTCCTTCCTCAATATAATTAATCTAAAACTCTTCACTTTAGCATCAAACAGTGCTGGGATAATTTTCTTATACACTGTGTAAAGGTTGTCTTTGTATTATTCAGATGTTGATTTCTGTATGGGTGGAGAGCTGGGGTAAGGTCGGGACTTTGGTGCTGTTATTTTTATGACGCATCACCTATCTCTTTGTTCTGTAAACATCCTTCTGCTGCACCTTCTGATTAGTGTAATAAAGTGCTGATGGCCTATAATGCAGCAGGAGAGGAAAGGTGGAACTTCTGGGCAGAATTAGAACTCTGTGAAAGAATCAGGCATGGTGGGAATTCACCAGACAGACACAGAACAAACAGGTGCTGGTACTGAAAGAGAGGTAACTGGGCCACTCAAAGAACTTAAATTAGAATAAAGCAGTTGATTAAGCTACATGAGCTAGTTGGGTAATAGCTAAGCTAAGGCCTGAGCTATAATAAATAATTGTCTCTGTGTCTTTATTGGAAACTGCAGGGTCAAGACACTCTGCTGGTAGGCAGACTCTTCAGACAAGGGCAAAAAGCAGCTATGTGCTGGGCGGTGCTGGTGCTGCATGCCTTTAATCCCAGCACTCGGGAGGCAGAGGCAGGTGGATTTCTGAGTTCAAGGCCAGCCTGGTCTACAGAGTGAGTTCCAGGACAGCCAGGACTACACAGAGAAACCCTGTCTCGAAAAACAAACAAACAAAAAAAAGCAGCTATCTTCTTCAAAATATCACAAAAATGACCTCTAGGCAGTATACAAAAATTCTTCTCCTCTGAAACTTCTTGAGCCGGCCCTCCCAGTTTAAATCATCCTTAGTACAACTGCCTTTCATGTTCTTACTAAGATAACCCATTGAGCCCCACTTAAAGCATTCCATATTCCTCCAAACAAAAATCATGGTCAAGCCTATCACACCAATACCCCAGTCTCTGGTACCAACTTCTGTCTTAGTTAGAGTTTCATTTCTGTGAAGGGACACATAACCAAGGCAACTCTTATAAAGGACATTTAATTGGGACTGGCTCACAGTTTCAGAGATACAGTCCATTATCATCATGGCAGGAAGCATGGTACTGAAGAAGCCTAGAGTTCTACATCTTGATCCAAAGGCAGCAGAAGGGGATAAGCATTGGAAGCCATCTATACAATGACACACTTCCTCCAACAAGGCCACTCATACTCCAATAATGCCACATCTCCTAATAGTGCCACTCCATACGGTTGGTCAAGCATCCAAGCAGATGAATCTATGGGGGCCTAGCCTATTCAAACCACCACACCCATCCAGATCGGCCTGTCAATAGCTGGTGTTATTTTTTTAAGTCTTGTTTAGGCGAGGATATTATTGAGATATTTCTAGGTGATGCTCTACTGTCAAACATAAAAAACTATCTTGAAGCAGACAGCCATCCATATCCTGCCCTGGTCTCTGCCTCTTCCAGTCTTTCCACACTCTCTTCTGTGATGGTTCCTGAGCCTTAGGTGTCAGGGTTGTGTTTTAGATTTATCAACTGGGTCTGGGCACTCCATGGTCAGTTCTCTACATTTTGACCAGTTGTGGCTTTCCACAATGCTGCAAAAAAGAAGCTTCTTTGGTGAAGGGTAAGAGCTACATCTATCTTTGGGTATGGCTAAGTATTTAGAATTCTGTTAGAATTTTTATTGGTTTTGAAATGACCTCACCAGCCACAAGTAGTGGATTATCTTTTTATTGTTGTTTTGGTTTTTGAGACAGGGTTTCATCTTGGATGCTCTGGAACTCACTCCTTAGACCAGGCTTGGCCTCAAACTCAGAAATCCATCTGGCTGTGCCTCCAAGTGTTGGGTTAAAGGCATGAGCCACAACTGTCTGGTGTGTTTTTTTGTTTTTGTTTTAAATATAGCAAAACATGGTGTGCTGGATAGTTTATGTCTACTTGACACAAGCTAAACTCATTAGAGAGGAGGGCACCTGTTTCTTGAAGAGGCGCTCTGTGATTTTAAAGCTTCTGAGCCCATAAAACTTGTCTGTCCTGGAAGAGGGTTGCTCATCGCTCCACAAACCTCAAGTCTGGTTTTCCTACACAGAGGCTGAGGACTCCTTGCTGGGATTGTCCGTGGCCACCACCTTCAGAGACAGAGGGCCAGGCTCCTGCTGGAGCCGCTCCCAGCTCAGCCCTTGCCTTAGCTGGAAAGCGACATAAATACAAATTGGGTTCAGTCTCTCAGCTATCGTCTGGGAACCGTGGCCCAAATAGGAACCGGGTGAAGGCCTCAGCAGCCTAGAGAAGAGGCCATACGACCAAGCTGGCTGGATGTGGGCACAAAGCTAGGCTGGGAGAGATCTTCCATCTTCACCCCTGCAGGCCAATGCTACCCCAGGCCTGTCTTTCGGAGGCGTCTCCAAAGAGCAATTCCTTGAATGTAGATACTGCCCCTGTACCACGGCTCGGCTTCAGGACCATTCCCAGGCCTGGCAGCCTCAGACAGGTGCTTTCTACCAAGGACAGAGGCTATAGTCTGTCCCAGCTCCTCTGTCTAGAAGCCCCAGGGGTTCTCCTGCTAGGCTGTGCCCTGGTAGTGGAGATTCTGCCTGGCCACTCATAACTACACCTGCTTGGCAGATGAATTATAAGGTATAGAAAAACAGTCTGAGAGTGAGCTTTGCCAGGGATGGTGGGTTATGACTTCAGAGTATAGCCCCAATCCACACATTGCTTCCTTTAATGGAAAAGGTGCTGCAGCTTAGGGAAGTGAGTACGAGGAAGCCAGACTCTCAATCAATATCCAATTCCATCTCTGCCTAGCCTTCAAGGGCCTTTCAGGTTCTAGACCTGTTACAACCTCTGATCCTGGCCCATCTGTCCCACTGCCCTGGAGTCCCCTGCCCGCCAGTGACCTATGAGAGGTGTAGTGGCTACGAATACAGATGGGACCACTTCCTGTATGCCCTGGGGCTGAGGGTACAATGAGGCAGTTGATCACTGCTATCCTCTAGGTGTGGCACATCTGTCCACAGGACCCGCCTTACCCAGGCTCCCAGAACTGGAATAAGCAGTTTGTGGCAGCAGCTAGCTTTCGCTTTATCACCTGGAATAACCATTAACCAAACTTCTTCCCACATTGATTGTTTGAAATCCAGCCTGCTTGTATTCCCCAGAACCATCCAGACTGGCAAAAATAGTACACTAATAGTACAGGTAAAATCCTAGCCAGGATCTAGTATACACTATCTTTATTGAAAGTTACCTCAAACCATGTAACAAGGTAGACATCTAGTGCCTGAGAGTGTGGCTCACCATGGTGACCAGAGGGAAGCTAAGCTTGGTCTGTTTCAGAGCTAGCTCAGAAGTCCTGAGCATCCACAGCTGCCCACGGCTAAGGGACAGCATTGCTGGGATGCAGGCATTAACATGCAGCTTCAAGGCAGCAGGCAAGGCTGAAGGCAGCTCAGGGGCAGAGCATTTCCCTTCAGTGTGCAAGCCCCCAGGTTGGATCTCCACCATCGCAGATTAAAACAAAACTAAACATCAATGTTTAACTAACAGTTGAGGGCAGCAGCCCCCAGGCACTCGGAACAGAGCTGGATTCCCCAGCCTGCCTCGAGAAGGCACATCCATCCTGTTGGGTAGGTGTGGGGAGGCCTGAAAGGTCTATTTTGATGCCTCCCTCTTGTCCACCCAGTCATATTCTGGATTGCTGTGTGACTGTGGGTACACAACATCTCGTAGCTTATACTGTCTCTACTTCCATTTTCCTGGTTGGACTCCCCTGATATACTGAGATATGCAAGGGGTAAGCTGGGTTTGGCATGGGGCGAATCTTAGCTTGGTTGTTAGCTCCTCAGCCAGTTGGCATTCTTTTTCACTGAGGAGAATCGAATCGTCTTCAGGCTTCGGGGCTGAGGCTTCCTTTCATCCCAGAGGTACTCTGGGGACAGCACCTTAGATGGTTTGTGCCAGATGAAGTGGCGGTTCAGGTGGCTCTCCTCCTGCCAGGCTGCCATAATGCTGTTAGCTTTGTCTGCCAGAATGGCCATGTGGCAGGCCCGGGTAAACTCATACACTCTGGCCACTCGTCCCCCAAAGACTGCCCCACCATAATAAAAGTCCCCTTCATTGTCTGCCACAAAGGCGGAGGAAACTTGCCTGCGTTCATAAGGGAATTTCTGGCGAGGTACAGCAAAATAGCCCGGGTGAATGGCAGCCACTAGATCCCCCAAGGTCTCAGGACCCCATGGGTTACGGAAGACCATATCCACATCGACACAGAAGAGGTAATCCACTTCTTTGTGGGCTCTCTTGGCAATGTGTTTGTTGATGGTCTCCATTCGGCGCATGGAGATCTCCTCCCACCGGGAATAACCCTGGATAGGGATGATGCTGAGGAGCCGACCAGGGCCTAAGGGAACTCTGGGAACGGCTGCAGGATCATGGGTAAAGAGGTAATAGTGTACTTGGTACCCACGCATAAAGAACTCTTCAGCTGACTCCAGGAAGGGCTGAATGAAGCAGGTGTACCTGGGGATGACAGCTCTGTTAACCACTGCTGTCCACAACTGCCCAGGTCCCCAATATGCACTGAAGTCTACACACTAGTTCTTCACCTCAGAAAGTCATTGTGGTCTTACCTTGGGGTCCTTATCTGTCAAACTCCCACAATCCTTGTCAAAGTTGGACATCCTCATCTGAAAACCCTGCTTCTGAGTTTTGGATTAAGATCAAGATGGTTCAGCTGGTAAGAGCACTGACTACTCTTCTAAAGGTCCTGAGTTCAAATCCCAGCAACCACATGGTGGCTTTCAACCACCTGCAATGAGATCTGACGCCCTCTTCTTGTGTCTGAAGACAGCTACAGTGTACTAATGTATAATAATAAATACATCTTTTAAAAAATTCTATACCATGAGACACTTCTGGTCCAAGTGTTTATAATTAGCGATACCAGGGATACTTAGTGTGTAACAACCATTTGAGACTGATCTTTAGTCACCTGTGGCTGTCTGCACGTGTGTCCCGGAGATTGGTGCACACGTGTCCCGGAGGCTGTAGCTGGTGCACACGTGTCCCGGAGGCTGTGTGCACGCGTGTCCCAGAGGCTGGCATGAGGCACTTGGGCATCTTCCTTGTTGTTTGCTCCAGTTTTTGTTTTTGTTTTTTTTTTCAAGATGGGTTTTTCTCTGTGTAGCCCTGGTTGTCCTGGAACTAGCTTTGTAGACCAGGCTGGCCTCGAACTCTCAGAGATCCTCCTGCCTCTGCCTCCCAAGTGCTGGGATTAAAGGCAGGCACCACCACAACGTACCATCTTATTTTTTTGTGATAGGGCCTTAATGAATCTGGACCTCAATAATCTGGCAAAGCTGGCTGGGTGGCAAGATTCGGTGATGTTCCTATGCCTGCATCCCTGGTGCTAGGATTACAGGCATGTGCTACTGTGTGTGCCTCTTTTTTTTTTTTTTCAACATGGATGCTGGGGATGGAACACAGGTCTTCATGTTTGCATGAAAGCATTTTACCAGCTGGGCTGTCTTCCTCAGTGTCTGATATGCTCCCTTAATTTTTAAAAAATATTTATTTATTTATTTATTTATTTATTTATTTATATATGTGCATGCAGAGGACAGCTGCCAGGAGTTATTTCTCTCCTCCCATCCTGGGGATTGAACTGAAGTCACTGGGCTTAGAAGCAAGAGCCTTTACCTACTGAGCCATCATGTTTTGATTGAGCATGGCAGACAGTGCTGTTTGGGATTCCTACGATCTCTATTAATGTTCTGCTCAGAAACTTAACCACTGCCGGGCATGGTGGCACACGCCTTTAGTCCCAGCACTTGGGAGGCAGAGGCAGGCGGATTTCTGAGTTCGAGGCCAGCCTGGTCTACAAAGTGAGTTCCAGGACAGCCAGGGCACACAGAGAAACCCTGTCTCAAAAAACCAAAAAAAAAAAAAAGAAACTTGACCATTTTATACACACTCATACTGAACACCAGGAGGACAAAAGTAGTTGAGAGGCTACCAGGGGCAGAATCAAGGGAAGATGAATGCTAGACACTGGGACATACAGCAGAATCCATCCCTAAAACCAGGGGCTCACCTCACCTATGTGGTCTGTTTTTCGTATGGCCAGTACTTTAAGTTCTAGGGCCCAAACACAGTTCCAGACGGACTTAAAGGAAAGGCCAGGTAGGGACAAAGAGAGGTAGGGAGGACAAAGTCTCTCCCCATATCCTGCTGATCCTTACCTAGGCTCTCCCTTTCCATGACAGGTGAGGCCTTACATCAGAAAGCTCTCCCAAACTCCACAGCACTTGCCCAGGCTGGCTTCACCCTAGACCAGAAGCCCCTGTGGCTCAAGGAGACCACGCCCAATTCCTGCCTTATCCATTACTCACTTCCCCACAGCAAACACGGTGACGCCAATGGTCAGGTTCAATGGCTGGTACATATTCTTCAGAAGCTCCGGGTCAAAGGTTCCCTCGGAGACGATGGGTGCCAACCATGGGGTAAGTGTCAGCAGCTCTGTGGGTCTGGCACAGGGGAGGATCAGGCTATGGAAGCCTGCCTCCCTGTTTGGAACCCTGGGCAGCTTCTTGGCCCTGTTTGCTGGGCCTCGATTTCCCCATGTGAAAGTGGGGATAATAACAGCTTTCTCCAGCTAGGGCTGGGAAGCCTGGGAGTTGGGATGGACACTGTCTAGAGTAGTGGTTCTCAACCTGTGGGTTATGACCCCCACATAAGTCGCATTCCAGATATTTACATTTATGAATCCTAACAGTAGCAAAGTTACAGTTATGAAGTAGCAACAAAATAGGTTTTTGGTTGGGGGTCCCCACAGCATGAGGACTGTATTAAAGGGGCCACAGCGTTAGGCAGGTTGAGAGCCAGTGCTCTGGAGTGTCTAGAACTCATAAGGTGATAGACTGTACCATAGGTGGCATGCCCTTTCTAAGTAAGGCATGTCGCACAGTGCCACTGTTTATTGTTTCAGCCTTGTACAAAGTAGGTAATATATGATCTCAAAAGGTAAAGCTCAGAGCAGATTCAACTGCCTAAGGTCACACAGTCAGTGACAGGTGGAGCTTGGCTCCCTGACTTTCTGGGGCCCAGGTCCCCTTTGCTATTGGTCCCTCTGCCATCCTCACCATCCTCTGGCTACTCTGGATCTTCTTGGTCCCCTCCCTGCCACTACCAGGTCATTCCCTGACACCTACCCGTGTTCCAGCAGCTTAGGCTGAGGGTACTGTAACCTGTAAACAAGAAGAGCCAGTGTGAGGGAGGCAGCTCCCACTCCCGGGGCCAGAATCCAAGGAGAAAGGGTCTACTTACTGTGTCACAGGCTGGAACAGTTTCTCCCTCCTGAAGGGCAGCTTCATGTTGCTGGTGGCAAAGAGAGGGGGGGGGTGCTTGTTAAGGATACCTTACTGTAAGCATAACCACAAGGGTTAAGAGGAAGAGAGGCATGGGAGTGGGGTGGGGTGTAAGATACTGGAGAGGCTGCATGTGCACTCAAGGGGGAGTTGCCTCACCTTTTCTTTGAGAAAAGAAAAATCTCTCCCTTGTTGAGAAATTTCCAAGTAGGTTAATCAGCTAGCAGCAAGCCCCAGAGATCTACCTGTCTCTACCAGCTCAGTATGAAGATGTAAGGGGATCCATGCCACCATACCCATGGGATTCACAGCTTTTGGTCATCAAGCTTGCAAGGAATGCACTTATTGACTGAGCTTTCTTGATGGCCCTCTTTCAATTATGTTGAGGTGCAAAGCTCACTGGCATGGTGGAGCAACTATTACTTGTGCCATGAATGTTTTCTTGGCAGAGCCATTTAATCCCAGCACTCTGAAGGCAGAGGCAGAGGCAGAGGCAGAGGCAGAGGCAGAGGCAGAGGCAGAGGCAGAGGCAGAGGCAGAGGCAGAGGCAGAGGCAGAGGCAGAGGCAGAGGCAGAGGCAGAGGCAGTGGCAGTGGCAGTAGAAGTAGCAGTAGCAGTGGCAGATGGATCTCTGTGAGTTCGGGGACAGCCTGGTCTACAGAGTGAGTTCTAGAACAGCCAGGGCTACACAGAGAAAAATCTTGTCTCTAAAAACCAAAACAAAGCCAGGCGTGGTGGCGCACGCCTTTAATCCCAGCACTCGGGTGGCAGAGGCAGGCGGATTTCTGAGTTCGAGGCCAGCCTGGTCTACAAAGTGAGTTCCAGGACAGCCAGGGCACACAGAGAAACCCTGTCTCGAAAAAAACCAAAAAAAAAAAAAAAAAAAAAAAAAAAAAAAAAAAAACAAAAAACCAAAAAAAAAAAAACAAGAGAGAGAGAGAGAGAGAGAGAGAAATGTTTTCTTTGTTGTTCTAAAACTTAGATCCATCAAACAGTAGCTCTCTGTGGACCTGCCTCTGCTTCTATGAACTGGCATCTCCTCTTAAAGTAGAACAATGAAGAAAAGGCTAATTATTAAATATTGATCTATTGATTTATTTAGTGATTTACTTAAAGCACTGCTTGAATTGCCTATTTGCCAAGCATGACTTCACTTGCTACAGGATGAGCTGGAGAAATAACCAAACCAATGTGTCTTTGCCCTTAACCGCCTGCAGACTGTGACATTCACTTCTGTAAAATCTTGTTTGCTTGCCTGCCTTGCCTTGTGGTTTTAGAGAATAAAATGTGAGTACAAACTGGGTCCCTTTCAGGAGACACTTCTCTTCCACTCTCTTTGGTGTCAGAGTGCTTATTCCAGAAAGGTATTTGACAATACTATGAGTGCAAAGTATCTGTCGCTTCATGATTTGTCTCTGCTCTTCATGCCATTCTCTAAATTCTATCTACTGTGTCCCTGCTCAGAAAATAAAGGTGTTCTGAGGAGGCAGTCAGAATCAAGTAGAGGATGTCACACCAGGATCCAGCATTCTGTGCATCCCGACAATAATTTCTTTTTCTTTTTAAGATGTATTTATTTATTTTATATATGTAAGTGTTCTGTCTTCATGCACACCATGAAGAGATAGAGATGGTTGTGAGCCACCATGTGGTTTCTGGGAACTGAACTCAGGACCTCTGAAAGAGCAGCCAGTGCTCTTAAGCACTAAGCCATCTCTCCAGCCCCCCCACCCCACCCCAATAATTTCTTTTCTCCTACAAGTCCAGACATGCTTTAGCTATGTTAGGGAATAATGCACAAGAATACAGTCCCAAAGAAATGTTTCTAAACAGGTCCACATCCTCCTTTGCCCTATTAACCTTTCTACCTATTAACCTATTAATCACTACCTCTGGTGGGTGATAGGCTAGAAGGGAGGTTAAAGGGTTTAAGAACCATTATTAAATTAGGTTTTGAAAAATATAAGCCTCAAAGTCGCACTTCTCCATGGCCTTTGTATCATCATTTCCTGCCTCCAGCTTCCTGCCTGACTTCCCCTTCGTGATGGGCTATGATAGACACATACAAGCCAAGAAACTCTTTTTTTCCACATCGCTTGTGGCTGTGACATTTTGTTACAGGAATAGAAACCTAAGTAGGACAGTGTGGTGGTTTGAATAAGGATGGTCCCCATCAGGTCATATAGGTGTGGCCTTGTTAGAGGTTTCAAAGTTCCATCCCAGCCCCAGTCTCTCTCTCTGCTGCCTGTAGATCACGATGTAGCTCTCAGCATCATACCTGCTTGTATGCTGCCATGCTCCCCATCATGGTGATAATGGACTAACTTCTGAAGCTGCAAGTAGGCCCCCAGTTAAACGCTTTCTTTTATAAGAGTTGCCTTGGTCATAGTGTTTCTTCACAGCAACAGAACAGTGACTAAGACAGGCAGACAGCCTGAGCTACATAAGATCCTGTATAGGAACTGAAGAGATGGCTCAGTGCTTAAGAGAATTGGCTGCTCTTGAGAGGACTTGGGTTTAATTCCCAATACTACATGGTGGCTCACAATCACCTACAACTCCAGTTCCAGGGCATCTGACACCTTCTTCTGGCCTCTGGTGGCACTAGGCACATGGTACATAGACATGTAGACACTTAGGTACATTAAAAAATAACAGTAGCCAGGTGGTGGTGCCATATGCCTTCAATCCTAGCAATCAGAAGGCAAAGGCCGACCTTTGTGAGTTCAAGATCAGCTAGGTCTACAGAGTGAGTTCTAGGACAGCCAGAACTACACAGAGAAATTCTATCTTTTAAAAAAATCAGATCTGCTTTCAGATTTTTGATCTGCTTTCAGATTTTTGGGCTGGTGAGATGGCTCAACGGGTAAGAGCACCCGACTGCTCTTCCGAAGGTGATAAATTCAAATCCCAGCATCCACATGGTGGCTCACAACCATCCATAACGAGATCTGGCGCCCTCTTCTGGAGTGTCTGAAGACAGCTACAGTGTACTTACATATAATAAATAAAATAAATTAAAAAAAATCAATAATAATAATACCAGGTGCGATGATACATACTACCTTTAATCCCAGGTAATAATAAATAAATAATAAATAATAAATTCAAGGTCAGCTTGGTTGTCCCCATCTCAAAACAACAACAACAACAACAACAAAACAAAGCAAAACAAAACTGTCTTCAAAACAAAAAAAAGAAAGAGTACAAAATATATACACAAACCTCTATCTCTTAGCATACAATGCCCTGTACTAGCCTGGAGACTTGCCAACAAGAAAACCATCAACAAATTCAACGCATATGGCTCCTTGATCATGGGCCAAAACTGTGAGATTCTGTTATAAATATCTGGACAAGGTTTATTCTGTTTTTAATAAAACGTGTCATGCCAGGTAGTAATGTGCACACCTTTAATCCCAGTACTCGGGAGGTAGAGGCAGGTGGATCTCTGAATTTGAAGCCAGTCTGGTCTACAAAGCACGTTCCAGGACATCTAGGGCTACACAGAGAAACTGTGTCTCAGAAAAATCAATCTATCAATCAATCTATTAATCAATCAATCAATCACCCATGTTATAAAATAGCCTATAATTCAGATGCTTAATTTTTCTTTAGCTATTATGAAACACAAAAGATCTTTTCCCTTGGCTATCAAACAGGTTCACCAAATGAGGAAGGCCTTTTTAACCCAATGCCACTCAGTTTCCTGCATCCACACAAAATGGAGCAAGAGGTTCCTTCCTAGCAGGACTCTTTACTGACCACCTTCTAGGTACCAGAACGAACACGAGGCTACTCATAAGCATCAGCCCAGGAGGGGCATGTCTACCCTCCCGTCTAACACACAGCAAGCAACAAGGGGGACCTGGAGCTGTGTAACATGTCTAAAGCAGGCTGAGCACAGCAAGATGGTGGAAGGCTGGAATCCTGGGTTCTCAGCACGAGTCTATGGCGGCTCTAAGTAGCACTGCTCAGAGCCATAAGTTAAGGCTACAGGTTCCCTTAGACAACATCAACCTAAAAGATTTCCTGTCTCTCCAAATATTGTCATCCCACACTGTCCCCAAATCCTCTTATCCAATACTTACAAGAACTCTGGGCAGGGGAGGTAATGGGGTATGTAGGAGACTAGCAGCCAGTCCTTGATATAATTCCTAGAAAGAAAAACACCTGTTAAATGCTATACTGCCTTAAAGGATGGCATCACTTGTACACTTCATCAGGAGCAAAGAACTTCATTTGGGAAAAAGTCCTCTCACTCCATGGTTGTTGACTGAAGAGTAAGGACCCAAATCTAGCATAGGGCCTAGTGTGTAGCTGTCTTTTTGTCCACATAGCTAGTTACTCATGATATGACTAGGTCCTTGAAACATGGCTTCTCACAGACAAACTGTAAGGAGACATGCAGTGGCCATAACTCCCCACAAGGCTAATAGGGGTTACTTTAGGAACATGAACAGGATTTCTTATCAACATGGTTTGAAGGACAGTCTAGGCAAAAAACATGGCAAATAAAAGGCTGGGGAAAACCAAATCATGGCAAAACACAAAAGCCAAAGCTAGTTAGCCTGCCTGAGGCTGGAGGATCCTGAGCCTCGAGGGTTGATGGGTCCTGAGAAATTGGTTGAGCAGGAGAACTGAGAAGAGCATGGAAGAGATTCCAAGTAGCAACTCACCACAGGACCCAGAGACCTGTGCCAGCGAGCAGGAAGACCACCAGGCCCCAGGCCAGTCTTGGGCGGATCATTACTGGGTGCTGAATAGAAGAAACTGGGCACTTTCAGAGACCCCTAGGACCTTAGGTCTATCCGGCTCTGGGCCTACTTCACCTGAGGTCTTAGAAACGCCTGCAAAGAAATGTTCCAATTATTTCCCTCCTTCAGCTAGCCTGGAGCTCAGTGGCAGCTAGGATGTCACCCTCAAGCAGTGGTCTATGCCTAGGCTCTGTCCATTCATCAACAAAGTGATAAAGGACCACCTAGCAACGGACTGGGACAACATCCCCAGTGACTTCAGTTCAGGGAGGCAAACTCTTAATTTCCTAAAGCTATTTCTGGCCAGCTGGGAGAGGTGGGGTCTGAGCTTTGTGACCCAGGCAGAAGGTGCTTCAGCAATCTGGCTCCAAGACCTTTTGCTTGATGGTTCTTCACCACCAAAGGGTTGGGGGAGTGGGGGGGGGGGACGAGATAACGCTACAGCCATGGAGAGTGTGGTAAGCCTGAAATCGGAGAAAGTTCCCAGATCTGGAGGCCTGGAGGTTAGGGCTCTGCGCACTCTGTTCTGGCAAACCCATACCCTCTCTTGCCCTCTGGGGCCTCAGTTTCCCTTCCTAGTTTGTCATTCCCGCCTCACTAGCCTCAAGCTCGGCCTCGAGCTGCACCGAACTGTGAAGCAGATGCCAATCTCAGACCCAAACCCTGCAGGTCCAAGACAGGATTAAATTCCAGAAGCTGGGGGCTGCAGAGGAATACCTGGACTTTGTCCGGCTTGTTCTGGCACTGGGACCTCCTCCTCCTTCTCTTCCTCCTCTTCCTCTTCCTCCTCCTCAGCGGCTAAGGTGGGGTACGGTGCAAGGACCCAGTCGGGTAGGGCAGAGCAGACGAGACTGTCTTTGGGATTATAGAACCACTCCCTTGGGGCTGACCAAGCTTTAGGACAGAAGGAGGAGCAAACCTCAGCCCAGAAAACAGGAACTGGGCTCTTTCCCAGAGCACACTGCCCAGGCCCAGCTCAGCACACAGCAGGATTCCTGGTCTCTGGGGCGGAGCAAAGTAAGTCTGGGAGTGGGCAAGCACATAGTGATCTGAAAGCCACGTGAGTCCCACCCATCCATTGAGAAGGACCGTTTCTGATCCAAACTCCCAGCGTGACTCCGGAGCATCCTCCAGCGTCCTTTGCCCCATTTGGATTTTGGAAAGGGAGAACCAGAGGCTCTGAATCTGGCCGAGGCCCTGTCTCTTCTCAGTCTGAAGAAATATAGGTTTTAGCTTGGTTAATGTGCACCAAAGCTGTTTGCAGAGCTTCTCCCTCCCCTCTGCTGCTTGAAGAATTTCCCTTTTCCCTGCCAATGTAAACAAGTTCAAGACCACCCGGTCCCTTCCCCATCTGGAGGGACTGACTAGCGGTCATGATGACCACAGATGCCAGAGCAAGATTAGATGTTCTCAAGAATTAACCATGACAAAAATAACAGTCCTCAGGGTCCCCAATGTAGGAGCTAGAGAGAGTACCCAAGAGCTGTAGGGAGAAGGGCGGAGGGAGGGTATAGGGGACTTATGGGACAATACTTGAAATGTAAATGAAGAAATTATCTAATAATAAACAAACAAACAAACAAACAAACAAACAAATAAATAAATAAATAGCAGTCCTTAGGACCCCCGCCTCAGTCTGAATTTTAAGATAAACTGGCCTTTTGCTGACAAAGTTTCTGGCACATCAGTAGCTGACAACTAAAATTAAAAATATACTGTTGCTTTGCTTGCCAATAGTAATATAGCTGTGTAACCCCCCTTCAAAAGAGTATAAAAAAGCTGTACTTTTGACAATCGTGGTTGACTCTCCCTGCGAGGCCAAGCAACCCCACATGCGACGGAATAAAAACCTCTTGTCATTGTAGTGATCTGTCATCAAGCTGTGTTTCTGGGGGTCGTGTTCTCAACACTTTGGCCCCTGGGGTCCAACAATTGGCGGCCCCAGTGAGATTGTGTGCCCCGAGACCCACAATTGGCGAAGAGATCGGAGGTACACTCGAGCAGGGCTGTGTTACTTTCTGTTTCGTGTAGTCTGCGTCCACTGTATCTGTTAAGTCCTGGAAGGGGACAACTGGTTTTCAGGTTTGGTTTTGGACTGGTCTCAGGTTTTGGGGTTCTCTAGGAGACCCCATCCAGGTTGCTGTTGTGACAGGCAGATGTGTCAGATGTCATGGGCCAAAGGATGCTGGAGGATGCTCCGGAGTCACGCTGGGAGTTTGGATCAGAAACGGTCCTTCTCAACCCAGCAGCTGCTAGGGTTCAGTAATTGCCTGGTACAAACAATATCAGGTGTCTCTGGAAATCGCATGTAGGATGCCCTGTGTTGGTCTTGTTTATCTTGTTTCCTGTGGTGTAGTTGTGACAGTTTATTTGGACAAGATGATGGGACAGACCACTTCCACTCCCCTGACTATTACCCTTGACCACTGGATGTCTGTAAAAGAAAGGGCTCACAGTTTGTCTGCTGATGTTCAAAAGAAAGAGTGGCAGACTCTGTGCTCTGTGGTTAAAGAACAAAAAGGAGAGTCTTTGCAAGTTCTGACTGTTAAACTAGAAGATGAATATAAACTTTATGAGCACATAAGGCCCCAAAATAAAGAAATGGGAAAGTGGCTCCGCAAGTTCCTGGAAGCCTGGGCAGAGACAGCAGGTATGGGTAGAGCCAAGTATCAGCCTCCTGTCCATGTAGAACTTAAAGCCCAGGCCTCCCCCATAGCACAACAGTACCCTATGCCTAAAGAGGTTCGAGATGGGATAAGACCTTATATCTAGCGCCTCCTTCAGTTGGACATCCTGAGAAAGTGTCAATCTGTTTGGAATAGCCCTCTCCTTCCTGTGCAAAAGCCAGGAACTGACAACTACTGTCTAGTCCAGGATCTGAGAGAGGTAAATAAATGGGTAGCTGAAATGCACCCAACAGTACCCAATCCTTACAATCTCTTGAGCACTCTATCACCAGAACAGGTTTGGTACAGAGTATTGGATCTTAAATATGCCTTCTTCTGTCTGACCCTGACTCCCTCGAGCCAAGAGTACTTCGCTTTTGAGTGGAAAGACCCTGAGACAGAAACAACTGGACAACTGATGTAGACTCGCCTGCCACAAGGATTTAAGAATTCTCCTACCATCTTTGATGAAGCCTTACATCAGGATCTAGCTGCATTCAGAACCTCCAACACACAGGTAACCCTCTTGCAGTATGTAGATGACCTTCTCCTGGCTGCATCCAGCAGAGAACTGTGCCTACAGTGGACCAGATGCCTGCTCGCTGAACTTGGGAGATTGGGATATCGAGCATTGGGTAAAAAGGCCCATATCTGCCAGCAACAGGTTAGTTGCTTGGGTTACCTAATAAAAAAGGGACAGCGGTGGCTTTCTGAAGCTAGGAAAGAGACTGTTTCATATCCCTCTGCCCACCAATCCAAGACAAGTTAGAGAGTTCTTGGGCACTGCAGGCTTTTGCAGGCTGTGGATTCCAGGTTTTGTTGAATTAGTGGCCCTGCTTTATCCCCTCACAAGAGATAAACAGCCCTTTGCATGGGGAAATAAAGAACAACAAGCATTTGATACCATTAAAACTGCCTTAATGTCGGCTCCAGCTTTGGGCCTCCTGGATGTGACTAAGCCTTTCCCTCTTGTCATTGCAGTGATCTGTCTTCAAGCTGTGTTTCTGGGGGTCGTGTTCTCAACACTTGGGGCCCTGGAGTCCCACAAGTCCAGTCAAGTGGCTCCACTTTCTTCATCTCGGTCTATCAGCTTTTAGAAAGGCCATGGGTTGTCTGCGCCAGTGTCTTAGGAAGGAGCCTCTGACTGATCAATTGTCAGGATTCAGAGGACTCCTTTAGGAAAGAGGATAGAAACTGGGGAAGCGAACACAGGGTACCCAATGTAGGAGCTAGAGAAAGTACCCAAGAGCTGAAGGGGTCTGCAACCCTATAGGTGGAACAACAATATGAACTAATCAGTATCCCCAAAGCTTGTGTCTCTAGCTGCATATGTAGCAGAAGATGGCTTAGTCAGCCATCATTAGGAAGAGAGACCCCTTGGTTTAGCGTACTTTATATGCCCCAGTACAGGGGAATGCCAGAGTCAAGAAGTGGGTAGGGGAGTAGGGCAGAGGGAGGGTATCGGGGACTTTTGGGATAGCATTTGAAATGTAAATGAAAAAAATATCTAATAAAAAATTAAGGGGCTGGTGAGATGGCTCAGCGGGTAAGAGCACCTGACTGCTCTTCCAAAGATGATGAGTTCAAATCCCAACAACCACATGGTGGTTTACAACCACCCGTAATGAGATCTGACGCCCTTCTCTGGTACGTCTGAAGTCAGCTACAGCGTACTTATGAATAATAATAATAAAACGAATCCTTGGACCGGAGACAAGTGGGACCAAGCGGAGCCAACCAGAGCGAGCGGAGCCGACCGGAGCGAGTGAGGCTGACCGCCAGAGTGAGTGGGGGCAAGACCAGAATGAGTAGGGTTGACTGAAGCGAGGATTAAAAAATAAAATAAAATAAAAAAAACCAAAGAAACCAGGGAAGCCAGCCAGAGAAACCAGGCGTGCATGGTAAGAACAAATTCGGATTATTCGCCTGATGGAGCGAGGATAAAAAAAAATTGAAAAAAAAAAAAAAAAACCCAAAGAAACCAGGGAAGCCAGCCAGAGAAACCAGGAGTGCACGGGAAGAACAAATTCGGATTATTCGCCTGATGTAATTGTTGTCTCAGAGGCTTACTGCCTAAGTCTGCTAACCTGGGTTTAGTTCTGGAAACTTCTAGCCTCTGTACAATCTTTTTCTTTGTTTTTTTTTTGTTTGTTTGTTTGTTTGTTTTTTCGAGACAGGGTTTCTCTGTGTAGCCCTATCTGTCCTGGAACTCACTCTGTAGACCAGGCTGGCCTTGAACTCAGAAATCTGCCTGCCTCTTAAATCCTTAATCCTCCCAAGCGCTGGGATTAAGGGTGTGTGCCACCACACCCGGCTCCTCTGTACAATCTTATTTAGGCCTAGTTCATCCTCTGAGACTTACTGCTGAATAAACTCACCCTTTCTTGTTCTTTCTGATTGGCTGGTTCAACTCAACTGTTCTGACTCAAACTCCTCTCCAAGCTGACTGATTGGATCTGGCTTCTCACTCCTGGCCTGTCCTGAATGGCTCTGCTTGACCTCATACTAACTTTGGCAATCTGTTCAAATCTTCTGGCCCCATCTCATTCTCTGGCTTGTTCTCTCTTCAACCTGTCTCTATAAAACTCTCCCAATGAAACTGCCACCTTCTCTTTCCTCTCTCATCTTGTGAGAATTGGGCATATCCTATTCTGTCAAATCATTCTCTGGTTCATCCCTTTGTCTGCCACTCAGATATCACTAACATTACCTTCATTGTTTGAGATTAAAGGCTGAGTTATACCATAACACAATCTCAGGGTTCACACGGTGATCAAATATCCTGCAACAGGGTTAGAAAGAGAAAGATTTGCTCAGAGTCACAAAGCATTGTGCCACAGCCCTCCAGCTCAGAGCAGTTAATAAGCAGCTAGGTGAGCGAGTCTAATAGTTCAACGGGTAAGGCTAGTGTGGTGGTTTGAATATGGTTAGCCAATGAGAAGTGCTACCAGTAGAAGGTGTGGCCTTGTTGGAGGAGTGTGTCAAAGTGTAGGCAGGCTTCCAGGGCTCCTTGTGCTCAAGCTCCACCCAGCCAGTCTTCTCCTGGCTGCCTTCAGATCAAGATGTAGAACTCTCAGCTTCTCCTTCAGCAACACATCTGCCTGGATGCTGCCATGCTTCCCACCAAGATAATAATGGATTAAACCTTTGAACCTGTAAGCCATCTGTGATTGTTTATATATGCTTGGCCCAAGGAGTGGCACTATTAGGAGGTGTGGCCTTGTTGAAGTAGCTGTGTCACTGTGGATGTGGGCTTAAGATCCTCATTTTAGCTGGGTGTGGTGGCTCACGCCTTTAATCCCAGCACTAGGGAGGCAGAGGCAGGCAGATTTCTGAGGTTGAGGCCAGCCTGGTCTACAAAATGAGTGCCAGGACAGCCAGGGCTATACAGAGAAACCCTGTCTTGAAAAAGCAAAAACAAACAAACAAACAAAAAGACCCTCATCTTAACTGCCTGGAAGTGAGTCTTCCACTTGCAGCCTTCAGATGAAGATGTAGAACTATCAGCACCACCTACACCATGACTGCCTGGAGGCTGCCATGTTCTTGCCTTGACAATAATGAACTGAACCTCTGAACCTGTAAGCCAGACCCAATTAAATGTCATTTATAAGACTTCCCTTGGTCATGGTGTCTGTCCACAGCAATCAAACCCTAAGATAGCTAGGAATAGTGGCTGTGAGTTTGACCCAGGAGGGCCAGGCAGGGTATATGCTATTTAGTAGCTGATGTGCAGAGGTTAACAAGAGATGGAGTGGTAATGAGGACAGAGACCTGGGATCAGTGCCATCCAAGAAGCGGGAGGTTGGGGAGGTAAGAACCTCTGATGCAGCCGGGCGTGGTGGTGCACGCCTTTAATCCCAGCACTCGGGAGGCAGAGGTAGGCGAATTTCTGAGTTTGAGGCCAGGCTGGTCTACAAAGTGAGCTCCAGGACAGCCAGGGCTATACAGAGAAACCCTGTCTCGAAAAAAACCACCAACAATAACAACAAAAAGAACCTCTGATGCATGTTGGATCACCTCTACCATGTCTATGCCTAGGGGTTGAGGGTGTAAGGTAGGTACCCTCTGTGCTTTGATTGTGCCTGATGTGATTGATGGCTGTGACAGATGCTATAGTAAAGTTTACTAGTGATCCCTGTTTCTTATCTGGAGGGCCATGGATTCCTAACTAGGATATAAAAGATATCCCATTCGACATAAAAGATAGAACACCTTCTCTTACAGGACCAGTAAGGACAGCCTCCATAACTCTCTTGCCAATGTAATAGATAATAATCTCTAGTTTGATCATAAAGAAAGAAAGCATAGGGGACAGGTGTTTTAGAAGTTGGTTTGGTCCAGGCGTGGTGGCACACACCTTTAATCCCAGCACTCGGGAGGCAGAGGTAGGCGGATTTCTGAGTTCGAGGCCAAGCTGGTCTACAAAGTGAGTTCCAAGACAGCCAGGGCACACAGAGAAACCCTGTCTCAAAAAAACCAAAAAAAAAAAAAAAAAAAAAAGAAGTTGGTTTGGGCAACTCTGTGAGTTCAAGGCCAGCCTGGTCTACAAAATGAGTTCTGAAGGGGCTGGCGAGATGGCTCAGTGGGTAAGAGCACTGACTGCTCTTCCGAAGGTCCTGAGTTCAAATCCCAGCAACCACATGGTGGCTCACAACCACCTGTAATGAGATCTGATGCTCTCTTCTGGTGCATCTGAAGTCAGCTACAGTGTACTTATGTATAATAATAAATAAATCTTAAAAAAAAAAAAAAGAGTTCTGAGACAGACAGGGCTGTTACATAGAGGAATCTTGATTTGAAAACCAAGCCAAATCAAAGAAGCTGATTTAGGTGTTATAGGGACTGTTTGGCAAACTGCTGGTGAGCAGTCTCAGAACCCCACCACGAGAGTAGTGTGGCTGAACTGCTGAGCATAGATTTCCTTGTTACAGGAGATTCAATTATTGTACATAGAAAACCTAATTGTTAGAAAAATATAAAAGCTTAAACGGATGTCAGATGCTGTTAGGTATGTCCTGTAGAAATGCCGTGTGGATATGTCTCTAAAAGCATCCAGAGATAAGAATGCTAAAGAACGCAAAGTTCCTGCCTATATTAAGGCAAGTTGCTTGGGAGAGGTTTTATGGTCTTTGCTGTATGAGCAGAGTCAAACTCAGTTGAATGGCCTTGGGATGCCCCACTATAAAGATGAAATTGTTCGGCCTCCACTGTCTGGTTGGGGCCCCACTACCATGACAGGGACATGATTTAGCCTGTTAAGGGTGTAGGATAGGCTAGATTGTAGGAAGCCGCGGTTTCTCAGTGAAGCTGTGGGGGCTCTACAGCCGCAGGCCCGTGGAGCCTTGGCCCCGTAGGCAGCCGAATATCCATGAAGCCTCTGCTCTCCAGGAGATGTAGGAAGCTGGCAGCTCTGAGCAGCGAAGCGCCGCCCGAGCTCTGAATAGCAAAGCCTCCTGGGCTCCGGCAAGCCTCCCGGGCTCCGGCACCCTGCCATTACAAGATGGCGGGGGACCAGCAGGCTGCCAGGGAGGAGAGCCTAGCGTGCATGTGCAGCTCTCTTCAGGCCCTCCTCAAGCAATAGCCCCTCCTGAACGGGCAATATGCTAATGAGGTGTGGCTTGTGGCACCAATGAACGGGCCACATGCTAATGAGGTGTATCTTGATGCACCAATCTGCAACCACTAAGACACCCTCCCCCCCTTTCCTGGGAGAGTATAAAAGCAGCAGCTCTGCTGCTGTCCAGGGTCCTGGGAATCTACTATCAAGGTGCTCCAGAATAAAGCTGACTGAGAAGATCCCGGTGGTGGCGTGTCTTTCTTGCTGGTCGAGGGAGGTGTGTAGCAAGTGGTGCTGAGAACTCGGGAACCAAAGATCTTCATGGGAACTGAACTCTTTAGGAACCGAAGAAGATCTTCGTGGGAACTGAAATTTTCAGGAACTGAAGATTATCTTCGTGGGATCAGAACTCATCAGCTATGGAGTGGTGGTACTGGTAAACTTCTCAGAATATTTTAGGGAAGTGATGCTTCCCTATATTGTTGATCCACTTTGGATTGGTGTGGCCATTTTAATTGTCTTAATGGCCCTCCAAATACTGTTAGAAAAGCAGAGTGGTAAAGACAGAACAGCAAAAGGGAGGCTAGAACTTACTCTTAAAATTAAGGGGGAACAAGAAAAGGGGATTTACCCCTCTCTCAAGGAATTAATTGCAGCTTTCCAACCTCGACTCCTCTTTGGAAGAAGAGGTGGATGAGGAGGCTGTTAAAAATGAGAGGGAGCGATACCACCTACATGATAAAGGGTATCAGCTCAAAAATAAAGCAAGAAAAGGTCAGAAGAAGATAGACCTCAGTAAATGGGCAGTGATGTGTACAGGTGATTTTGATAATCATTACCATTCTGTCACCTGGATTCAATTTTGTTTTCTCCCACTTCCAGCACCCTTTAGTGTGGATGCTATGGTTTTCTCTGGGATTTCTGGAACCAGTAAATCTTTGCAATTGCCATCCACAGTCATGGAAAAGGAATGTTTTGTTTAATGTGTCTTTGAAGGGTAGCTTTTGTTCTCCTATAAAAAGAGCCCATGTGGGATGCATACGATGGTTTCTTTGGTATCAGGATGGAGTCCTGTGGCTTATTCCAAATATGGGCATCCCACAAGTAAAGCAGCACCTCCTCAACCTAGGAGGACAGCTCAATGCAGAGCTGAAAGAGAGTGGCTGTTCACCTGGACAGGATGTTAAGATTAATATATATAGCTTTTTGAGATTATTTAGGAGCCAAAGTAGGAACAAAACAGATAGTGCCACAAAAGGTAGAGTTTAGGAAGGATAATTTGAGGATTTTAAATGATTTCCAAAGATTATTAGGTGACATTAATTGGGTTCAATGTTACCTGAAGATGCCAAATTATGAATTAAAACCTTGCCATTACTATCTCAGCAACTGCTGTGGTTACTGCTGCTGTAGCCATGGCAAATCAAGTACAAGCAGCAGAAACAATTAGTAATATTGTGGATCGAGCATCCACTGCTCTGATGGTTCAAGAAGAGGTTAATACCCATTTGTCATCTGGCATTTTTATTGGCAAATCAAAGAATTGAAAAAAAAAAAAAGAAGGAAGAACTATTTCGGTTGATTCAATGTTCCTGTGTTTCCCATTTTAAGAATTTGTGTATTACCCTACTAACTGCTGATATGTCTGAAAACTTTAATTATAGCAGGGAGTTGTTGAAGTATCTTCAAGGGAATTGGACTGCGGAGGCAGAACTATTTTCCCGGAAGCTCCTTATCTAGATTTCCATCCTGAATGGCACCAGAGTCGACCCTGTCACCTTGGGAGACGTCACCTCTTGGCTGTCCAATGCCTTTTCCTTTTCTAAAGAATGGGCTAGGATGCTACTTTGGGGTGTCCTGGTGTTTGCGGGTTGTGTACTTTGCCTCTGGTTGTTATGTTGTATGAGACGCACTCAGGCCTGACAGAAAGCTGTTGTTATTCAAGTCCTGATGGCCATAGACAAAGATACCTTGCCTGAGTTCTGGTTGGCCTCTCTTAAGAGTTTGTAATGATTTCCTAGCATACTCGTTTGCCGATACTTCCCCGGTTTAGGGACAGACCTAATGACTCCCACTATACCACCTCAAAGGATGATGAAGTAAGGAAACTCAATTTTGCTGACAGAGTGTCACAATGCAGTGCAGGGGATGTTCCATACAGGATAGATTCCTCGAAAGCATGTCAAATTTCATGGAGGTTTCGTGACATCCTGACCCCCAACCTAATCCCGACCTATCCTCCCCCTGATAAAAAGGCACAGAGACAGGTGTGCTAAAGTACATCTATAGCTCAACGACTAGGGCGGAAATTCATTACAACGTCTCACAATCGCACAAGGGATTTGACCTCTGTTTCTCCTCTGTTACAGCCAAGCCTGCCAGCAATGTGCTGGTGGCATCTCCTCCTACTCCAGATCTCTGCAGAGACAGACTGATGGTCGTGTCTGATGGTAGCCTGATTTCCTATCAGTCACTTGTCAAAGGCTGCTCCCTCAGGCCAGGGTGTTCGCTGACCAGATTTGCAGGACTTCATTTTTAATTAATAAAGAAGGGGGAGATGTAGGAAGCCGTGGTTTTTCAGTGAAGCCGTGGGGGCTCTACAGCCGCGGCCCCATGGAGCCTTGGCACCGTAGGCAGCCGAATATCTGTGAAGCCTCGACTCTCCGGGAGAAGCGCCGCCCGGCTCCGGCAAGCCTCCCGGGCTCCGGCAAGCTTCCGGCTCTGGCAGCCTCCTGCTCCTGTAGCCTCCGGCTCCCTGCCATTACAAGATGGCGGGGGACCAGCAGGCTGCCAGGGAGGAGAGCCTAGCATGCATGTGCAGCTCTCTTCAGGCCCTCCTCAAGCAATAGCCCCTCCTGAACGGGCAATATGCTAATGAGGAGTGGCTTGTGGCACCAATGAACGGGCCACATGCTAATGAGGTGTATCTTGGTGCACCAATCTGCAACCACTAAGACACCCTCCCCCCTTCCCTGAGAGAGTATAAAAGCTGCAGCTCTTCCGCTGTCCAGGGTCCTGGGAATCTACTATCAAGGTGCTCCAGAATAAAGCTGACTGAGAAGATCCCAGTGGTGGCTTGTCTTTCTTGCTGGTCGAGGGAGGCGCATCGCACTAGATGTGTATGCTAAAGACTTCTTTTATAGCAGTTGAACCAATTAAAGCACACTCTTCTCTCTTAATCTCTCTCTCTCTTTCTCTCTCTCTCCTCTCCTCTCCTCTCCTCTCCTTCCCTCCTTCCCTCTTCCCCTCTCCCTCTCTTTCATCTCTCTTTTGGCTTGGGAAAGCCTTCATGGAAGAAGTTCCTGGTAAGAGATAGGGATTCTCTCGTTGGGCTTGCAGGAACCATGGAGAAGCAGCTGCTGGGACACAGGTGAGGCAGTATTCTGGAAATGGGAGCAAAGGAGCCCTTATGGGTCTAGAGGAGCTCAAGAGAAAGACTAACTCAGTAGTATAACACAGATAGAATGAGGTTTCTAAAAAGCTAGCAGTATAGTCAAAGTAGCCAAGCTGGATCTCAGGAATCTTGTGAAATTATTGACACATCTGCTCCTGTACCTCCCAAGCCTTCAATCTTAATTCTATCTAACTTTATTGTTAACTTTGGGCTCTTTTCCTTTATAGTAGCCTACTAGAACATCTGGTTCCTTGATATGTTTAGAATGTCTTATTTTATCCACAGGAGTGGCTCTATGTTGAATGGTTTATTTACATTTTCAGCAGCCCTGTTTGGTCAGGCTTTGATTTTTCTAGTTGTTTTTCTGAACAGTCTCTCCTTGATGGACAAAAAACAAATGGCTCATATTGTTTGTGTCAGGCCATATTGTTTGTGTCAGTTTTCTACAATAAGGAATTCCCTGGAATATCTTTGGATGACCTACATTCATGAGCTTTTATGTCCGTTCCTTCCACGCCTTCTAAATTTCACTGGAAAATTTCTCTGTAAATTACAGTTAGAGAGGAATTTATCCTCAGGAAATCTGTCTACAGTCCTTTAGAGAATGACCTGATCTTTCCCAGCCACAGCAATTGACATACTGTGTTTTTATATCTCCTGTAATTTTTTGTCCAACCACTAATGAATTGTGAGCATTAGATTCTATATCTGCAGTAGTTTTAATCAATTCATAAAGAGGTCTGGATCTAGTCCTTAAAGGTCTAATACCCTTTCTGCATTCAGCATCAGCATTTTCAAAAATTAGATTCAATTAAAAATCCTCTAGCAGTTGTATCTAATATTGTTCTATTTAGAGATTTAGTTAATCTTTGTAAAAAGTCAATGAAAGAATCACTTGAACCCTGGGTTATCTTTGTATACAATTCAGATTGTCCCTGTTGTTCAACCTTGTCCCAAGCATTTAAAGATATTGTTCTACAATGGCATCATCAAGGTAATGTGTGCTCTTAATTCAGAACACAGACTGCTCCTTGGCAATAGCGATGCCTCTAGTCCTATTTAGTTGCTCCATAATTGAAGACTCATCTTTCCACTCTGTAGGAAGCAGCTGCCTCGGCAAGGGTCGCGCCCACCCGCTGGAGCCTCGGCAAGGGTCGCGCCCGCCCGCCGGAGCCTTGGCAAGGGCCGCGCCACCCGCCAGCACCTCGGCAAAGGCCGCTGCCCACCGGCTCCCAGGAAAGCTGCCGCCCAGGCTTCCGGGAAGGCCATCCGGCTCCGGGAAGGCCTGTGGCTCCGGGAAGGCCTGCGGCTCCGCCCCATTACAAGATGGCGCAGGACCAGCAGGCTGCCAGGGAGGAGAGCCTAGTGCGCATGTGCAGCTCTCTCCTCATGCCCTCCTCAAGCAGTAGCCCCTCCCAAAGGGAAAATATGCTAATGAGGTACTGCTTGTGGCACCAATGAACAGGCAATATGCTAATGGGTGTGGCTTGTGGCACCAATGAACGGGCCACATGCTAATGAGGTGTATCTTGGTGCACCAATCCGCATCCACTATGACACCCCCCCTCCCCCTCCCTGGGAGAGTATAAAAGCAGCAGCTCTGCTGCTGTCCTGCGTCCTGGGAATCAACTATCAAGGTGCTCCAGAATAAAGCTGACTGAGAAGATCCCGGTGGTGGCGTGACTTTCTTCTGGTCAAGGGAGGCGCGTCGCACCACTCTGTTAGCAATTATAGTTGATGGCCAAGCTCTAAGGTGGCTACCATCAAATCTCTCCAATCTTTTGGAATTATATTGATTTTTGTATGGTCCAGTTATTAAATATCTGTTTTACATATGGTGAATGCAAGCTATAGGTTGTTACTGATTCCTTAAGTCTCTTTAAGTCTTGTGCTTCTGTAGGCTGCCATTCAAATTCTTGATAACATAGTAGACCCTGTTCACCTGGTTCTGATTCCCTTATCGAAGCTGGAAACATCATTTTAGATTTTTTAACAGACACAGACTACCTTCTTGCAGTCTATGATGATGTAGAATTTGGATTGGATTCATCTGAAATTTCTTTAAGGGATTGTCTAAATTTTGTTCTATTATTTGTAACTTATTAAGGATTTTTTCAGTCCTTTCCTCAAGTCTGCTTTATTCTGATCTCTCTTAAAGAGGGTATATAAAACTGTAATCATTACTGAAAATATAATTATTTGTGTGCTGTTAAGGGAAACAAAATTATACAGGATTTATTTTATGTATATGAGTGCACTGTAGCTGTCTTCAGACACGCCAGAAGAGGACATCAGATCTCATTACAGATGGCTGTGAGCCACTATGTGGTTGCTGGGGATTGAACTCAGAACCTCTGGAAGAGCAGCCAGTGCTCCTAAACCCTGAGCCATCTCTTCAGCTTCGATTTCCTTTTTTTTTTTTTTTTTTTTTTTCCGAGACAGGGTTTCTCCGTGTAGCCCTGGCTGTCCTGGAACTCACTTTGTAGACCAGGCTGGCCTTGAACTCAGAAATCTGCCTGCCTTTGCCTCCTGAGTGCTGGCTGTGCGCCAGCCACCACACCCGGCTTAATTTCCTTTTTTTTTTTTTTTTTCTCGAGACAGGGTTTCTATGTATAGCTCTGGCTGTCCTGGAACTCACTTTGTAGATCAGGCTGGCCTCGAACTCAGAAATACGCCTGCCTCTGCATCCCGAGTGCTGGGATTAAAGGTGTGCGCCACCATGCCCGGCTTTTTTTTTTTTTTTTTTCATTTTTTTAACACAGATTTTTTTTTTTTTAACATCTCTAACACTCTCTTTCCTCTGAAATGGAAACTTCTGGTTTCTTCAAAAAGTCAATTATGTCAAATGATATTTTGCAGGGGAACGCAGGTGAGAGAATGTCTTGCTAAAGCAGACATGTGAAAGAATGTTTTCCTGAAGCAGACACAGGTGAAGGGATGTTTTTGCTAGGGCAGACACATGAAAGGACGTGTAATGAAGGAATAGAAATATGGTCACAGACAGTGGGAGCTGGAGCACTGGTATGCTCCGCTCTGCCTTGCTAGTCTTCGCTAACAACCCACATGTATTGGTTCACCTTACATAGCATTGATGATTTGTGATGATGCCAGAGAGAAACTCCAAGAACTTCCCATAAGGTTCCTGCGACTTCTCGCTGCTTTTGTGGCCTTGGGCTGGTTGTTGAGCCCTTATGGCTTCCTCGGGACTGGACCAAAGCTGTTGGATTGTGCATGGGGTTTATCTGCTGAGAGGACTGGACTGCAGCTGCTGATTTTTATTTAGTGTTTGCTATAGGACTGAACTGTTAATATCCTGACAATGAAGATTGGACTTGCCCCCAAAGAAATATTCCTAAACAGGTTTACTTCCTCCGTGTCCTAATAAATTTTCTTTTCCATTACCTCTGGTGGGTGGTGGCAAGAGGAGAGGTTGAACGTATATTAAAATAGGGTGCAAAAATTTATGCCTACATTCCTCAGATTTTGATTTTTTAATATGACTGTCTATACCAGTTTTTCTTTCTTTACACTTAAGCATAATTACAAACATGTTCACCCTGTCAGAGGCTCCTATGTGGGCTTGTGGTTCTTCTGCATGTTGTCTCCAAGGTTCTGTTGCTCTGTCGTACTTTGTGCTTCCGGCCAGCCCTGCCCCCGCTGTTCAGCTAGCTCTGTGCTGGTGCTTGGCCCAGAGGTGATGGAGGTGGTTCCAGGTCCCAAGTGCCATCTGCTGGCTTCCTCGCCCTGTCAAGCCTGGGCACGGCTGTAGGTTTTCACCCGTGGGCTCTTTTCTCAGGCTCTAGCCTTGGATTTTCAGCCTCATGTTAGGAGCAAATATAACCATGGGCCTTTTTAAGCCTGTCCCAGTTCCTGAATAATGATACTGGGAACTCTACTTATTTATAAGCATTTGCCTTTACTGAGGCACTGTGTCCCACTAGCTCATAACTCAGCCTGTTTGTTTATATCTAAGTTCTGCCACATGGCTGGTTAGTTACCTCTTCTTCCTTCCCTGCCTGCTGCTTCCTCCATTCCTGTGGGACTGTGAAAGGCAGCCTGTTTTCTGGTTGAGCTAGGTTTAAACCCAGGAGACCCAGCAGGTGTTCCTGCAGGGGATGGAAGGTTTTTGCCACGCCCCCAGACACCAGGCTCCTGACACAAGGCTCTATAATTCTGTGGCCATCAGTCACGTCAGGCAACGCCCCAAGCCCCAGGTATTCCTTCTGGACCCCACCCCCACAGTTACCTGGCAACAGCTAGGTTTGCTCCTTCCCACAGTTACCTGGCAACAGCCAGATAGGCCTGGCCCACTATAAAAGGGGCTGCTGGCCCCCTCCTCCCTCTCATACGTTCTTACTCTTGCCCTTTTTGCAGCCCCTCTCTCCGAATTCCCTTCCCCCACGTGGGCGTGGCAGGCCTCTACTCTACTCTTTTCCTCTCTCTCTCTGCCTTTCTCTGTCTCTACTACTCTTCTATCTCCCCTTCACAGACACTCCTCCCTGCAAAAGGTATTTAACCTCAGGCCTGCCCTGAGAAAAGAGGGAAAGGTTTCACTCATCACAACTCTCTGCCATGACAATAAATACCTTAAAACCATGGACTGTCTCTTCTCATCGGGATCCGCAGTGCTGGAGCACTGGAGCAAGTGCGGTACCCAAGAGTGAGCCTGCCCTCCGGGTCTCTGGAGCCGGTTCCTGGCAGTTCCCGAGGGACCTCAGACTGCGCCTTCCCATTCCCAGAGTGGGGTCCTGTGACATCTCACAGCACGAACGCCTGGCGTGGGCATGCGCAGTCAAACTTCCTTTTTCTGCCTCCACGAGCGGCCATGGTCCTGTGGTGGACCAGACACGGGCCACCATTTTAACCCACACATTCCCAGATGACTCTTTCCCATAGCTCCTCTCTCTCTCTCTCTCTCTCTCTCTCTCTCTCTCTCTCTCTCTCTCTCTCCCTCCCTCCCTCCCTCCCCCCTCTCTCTCCCTCCCTCCCTCTCTCTCTCTCTCTCTCTCTCTGTCTCTCTCTCTCTGTCTCTCTCTCTCTCTCTCTCTCTCTCTCTCTCTCTCTCTCTCCAGAAGTCCCATTTTACTATTCTGCCTTTCCTATTGACCATAGGCTCCCTATTTTAATCAATCAGAAGGTGCCCTAGAGCGGGGCGTGGTGGCGCACGCCTTTAATCCCAGCACTTGGGAGGCAGAGGCAGGTGCATTTCTGAGTTTGAGGCCAGCCTGGTCTACAGAGTGAGTTCCAGGACAGCCAGGGCTACACAGAGAAACCCTGTCTCGAAAAGACAAAAATAAAATAAAAGAAAGAAAGAAAGAAAGAAAGAAAGAAAGAAAGAAAGAAAGAAAATGAACGTCACCAAAGGGAGCTGACAGACAAAAAAAACCAAAAAACAAAAAACAAAAAACAAAAAAACCAACGAAGCCCAAAAGGGCAGAGAGAATCTGGGAGGGGGAGGGGGAGAAGAGCAAGTGTCTTAGCAACTAGAGAGTTACCCACTTAGAGAGGAGGGTATAACAGGCTCCAGGAGTCAGAGAGAGGACACCATGTAGGTGAGTTGGTGAGGAGAGACACAGGAAAAGGTGAAGGAAAGAAGTTGCTGAAGAGGTGGTTCTTAGAAGTTGGAACCAAATAAAAGGAGTGGCTGAAGCCAGCAGAAACAGATGATCTGTACACATTTTTGGAGAGTCAAATCAGCAGCTCAAATTGGTTTGAAATGTTAAGATGTCAGGTAGTAGTGGTGCAAACCTTTAGTCCCAGCACTCAGGAGGCAGAGTTGGGGGCAGCCTGGTCTACAGAGGGAGTTCTAGGACAGCCAAGGTTGTACAGAGAAACCCCAACTCAAAAAAAAAAAAATTGAGGTATGGGTGTGGCTTAAGGATAAGTGTGTCGTCCTTTACCAAGAGAGAGAAATTGTGTTAGGAGATGAGATAGGTGGTGAGGCGAGAATACAGGAGTGGGTAATTGGAAGGCCAACCTTTTTTATTTGGGTATTAGAGGTTTGGATGTGGCCAGAGCACACAGGCAAGGGGACCCACCCTTGGATAGTATGGTCTCATTATTTATTTATTTATTTTCCATTTATTTATTTATTTATTTATTTGTTTGTTTATTTTGGTTTTTCGAGACAGGGTTTCTCTGCATTTATTTATTTATTTATTTATTTATTTATTTATTTTGGTTTTTCGAGACAGGGTTTCTCTGTATAGCTCTGGCTGTCCTGGAACTCACTCTGTAGACCAGGGTGGCCTCAAACTCAGGAATATTGAGAGTCATTGATTATTTTAAGAGATTCAGGAAAATATAATAATAGAAGAATAATAATCTAAGAATTGTATACAGCTCTGATTTTTGACCTGAACTATATGGGTTTTGAATTACTTTGCTCATTTTGTCTGACTTATAGCTGGACATTCCCACCTTATTTGCATCAGTATAGACTGTAGGTACTTCAGTATAGACTGTAGGTACTTCAGGAATTGCCGTTCCTTTTAAAATGTGTGGGAGAATCCAATTAGTTCTTTTTATACACTGAAGATGTTTGCTTTTAGTATATTTACTGTTAATTTCTCCAAAATAGTTGCTACAAGCTCTTTATCAGTCTTCATTGGTTCCCCATAATGCCACACTCTCAGCATTGTTGTTGTATGAGGTACTAAGATTTCTTTCTGTTCCTGACAACTGACATAGTCTTATTCTACCTTTTATGATTAAATCAGAAACATTTTCTATGTGATTCTTTAATGTTTTACTTTGTGTGCTAAGAAAATCTATCCTCTCTTACCATAATGAGCCCAGGAGGAGAATGAGTTAAAGACGAAATAACCAAGATATAGTCAAGTTTGGGATCCATATATGTGTCTTTCAGCCTCTGCTCTACTAGAGTTAACTTTCTCTGCCTCAGTTGTTAACCATTTGGACTGTCCAAATCTCCTTATAACATTTGAAATAAATTACTTAAATATTGAGTAGTTAATCCAATTATAGCCCATAGCCGATTAATATCTCCCATTAATTTTGAAAATCATTAAGAGATTGCAACTAATCTCTTCTGATCTGTACCTTTTGTGGTTGAATTTTTAGTTGACTTATTTTATAACCCAAGTAGTTAACAGGTTCTCCTTTCTGTAGCTTTTCAGGACCATTCTGTAACCTCAACATGGCAAAATTCTTTGTTTCCTTAAACATTTTCTCTTAAATATCTGCATCAGAATCAGCCAACCAAATATCACTCAGATATTGATAAATAAAGGATTGAGAAAAAAGATCTGCTAATTATTTCTAGTGGTTGTTGCACAAAGTATTGACATAAAGTAGGACTGTGTAACATTCCCTCCCAGTGGAAGGACTTTCCACTGATATCTTTTTTTGTTTGTTTGTTTGTTTTTTGGTTTTTTGAGACAGGGTTTCTCTATGTAGCCCTGGCTGTCCTGGAACTCACTCTGTAGACCAGGCTGGCCTCGAACTCAGAAATCTGCCTGCCTCTGCCTCCAGAGTTGGGACTAAAGACGTGATACCTTTTTACAGGCCGAGCATTGTTGTTAGGTAGCCCCTGTGAAAGGTAAGCAAACCTTTCCCTATCCTGCTCATACAAGGGGATAGTTAAAAAAAAAAAGTAATTGTTCAAATCAACTACTATCATAGGCCATGACTTAGGTAATAAGATAGGTAAAAGAGTTCCAGGCTACAATGAGTCCATTAGCTAAATTATTCTATTCACCACTCTTAAATTTCAAGTGCCTGTAACTTTTTCTTAGTTAAGAGCCATTGCTGTACCACACAGGCTTGTCAGTCAACTATTTTATGGGCAGGACTGTCACACTGCAAGTGGTCCCCATTATAAATTTGGAAACTCAGTCTCTGTTATATCCTTTGTTTGAATAATTGGCAAAGCATGCTTTTTTTTTAAAGATTTATTTTATTTATTATATGCAAGTACACTGTAGCTGTCTTCAGACACTCCAGAAGAGGGAGCCAGATCTCGTTACAGATGGTTGTGAGCCACCATGTGGTTGCTGGGATTTGAACTTATCACCTTCGGAAGAGCAGTCGGGTGCTCTTACCCGCTGAGCCATCTCACCAGCCCCCTAAACTTTTTTTTTTTTTTTTTTTTTTTTTTTTTTTTTTTTTTTTTTTTTTTTGGTTTTTCAAGACAGGGTTTCTCTGTATAGCCCTGGCTGTCCTGGCACTCACTTTGTAGACCAGGCTGGCCTCGAACTCAGAAATCCGCCTGCCTCTGCCTCCCGAGTGCTGGGATTAAAGGCGTGCGCCACCACGCCCGGCTTCTGTTTTTGCTTTTTTGATGACCTATATCAATACCTTCCCCAGGAACATGTACCATTTCACCCCTATTTCACTATGGACTGTCTCTGAGTACTCCACTGTTGTTAAAAATAATCCCTTCTCCATAAATTTATGGGTATTTCAGTGACATACAGCTTTTAACTTTATTTTTTGACTGTACAATCCCACACATTTAACCATCACACACTTTGCTGTATCTGAGATAACTTTCCAATTCCTAGAAACTGGGCATAAATCTTTTGAAGTGGCCATTCTGAATTCCAAGACTTTTGTGAAATGATAGTTACATAGCTCCTGTATCTACCAAACCTTCTATTTCCATGCCATTTACTCAAAATTTTAGTTTGGCTTCTGATCATTATCTGTTTTTTAGAACACAAGTTTCCCAGTACTTCTCACTCCTCCTGTTCTTTCTGCTGGAATGGCTTTGCTTTTGATGAACTGAAACAGTTACATTGCATCTCTCCTTTTACATAGGCCATAACTCTAGCCTCTCCTTTGAAATCTTCATTTATAATCGCTGGATGCACAATGAATCCTTGGGAAGTCAGTCTTCCTAAGATCATCCCTACTGTCCCTGAGGGCAAAGGATATAACTGAGTTTTGGGGGATAGAGTAATATGTTTACTTGTGGCCCAAGTCTCGAGCTGAGCTGCCTACAGTAACATGTATTAAACCTTCAATTCTGAGTAGAGGTTTTTCAGTCTGCACGTCATTCCTTGGCTGAAATGGTTTATACTTTTTACTGTAGGGCCACAATCTAGACCCCTAATGCAGTAAGTCCTCCTGACAGTAAGAAATTACCTTGAATATCTCTTTTGGATGTACACTCATTGGTCCAAAGGCAACACTTGCACACCTCTGGAAGTCTAGGCCATCTTTCTTGTTTATATTTAGAAAAAAATATTGTCCTTAGAGATATTATGTTCACGATTTTGTTGCAAATGACCATATTTCCCACAATTAAAGCACCAAGCATTTTGAGATCTGAGACCCTTAGTGGCTTGGTCACGGTCTCTTTGCAAATGTTTCCCACAATGAAATCACCAGACATTTTGATATTGGAGACCTGTAACTGTACCTTGACCTATAATATTAGTGTGGTACACATAAGAACTGATATTGGTCACATCCCTTATCCACTTGTCCATAGGTGTTGCTCACACTTTTAATGGTCTAATAACATTGTATCTAGGGTGGTGGCCTTTTGAGTTGGAGTAATAGCCAATCCCAGATAAGTAACCTGAGGGGTGGGAGACCTTTCATCCCCAGCTGGACGGAAAGTTTAATAAGGTATAGGTGCCTGCCTGGCTAATTTGTTGTGATGTGTGGTTCTTCTGTGGCTCTTTTGTTTTGTTTTTGTTTTTTGAGACAAGGTTTCTCTGTATAGTCCTGGCTGTCCTGGAGCTCACTTTGTAGACCAGGCTGGCCTCGAACTCAGAAATCTGCCTGCCTCTGCCTCCCGAGTACTGGGATTAAAGGCGTGCGCCACCACGTCCGGCCTCTTCTGTCACTGTTGACTGCCAGGTTACCTTTACAATCTATAGTGGCTATTCTTGGTTGTCAACTTGACTATACCTGGAATGAACTAAAATCCAGAATTGGAAGGCTCACCAGTGATCCTAATCTGGAGGCTGGGAGATAGAAGTTTCTAACTTGAATCTTGGTATGGAGATTTTGAGGCATAGTGACTATGAATTCCAGAAGATTAAGACAGGGAGATCTCCGAGTTCAAGGTCATCTGGGATTAAAGGCATGGTGGCACACACCTTTAATCTGGGCTGTACCTTCTGCTGGAGATCTACATAGGACATTGGGAGAAGGAAGACTCTCTCTTCCTCTCCTTCTCTCCCTCCTTTGCCTGCTTGCCATGTGGGACTGAGCAACTGCTAGATCCTTGGACTTCCATTCACAGCTGCTGCTGACCATTGTTGGGAGTTGAACTGCAGACTGTAAGTCATCAACAAATTCCTTTACTATATAGAGACTACCCATAAGTTCTATACTCTAGAGAACACTGACTAATAAACATTCAGAGCTATAACATTTGCATTGGGGAAACCTTTCACCTTAGAGTTATTAACACTTATAAGTCTGAAGAGGGAGGGCTGATTACAAACAAGGGGGAGGGAAAACTAAAAAGACTCCCATGACTTAAAATTATACCAATATCTGGGATGAGAGAAACCTCAGGTGCACTAGGGAAGTGGGTGGGAGAGAGTGGGGGTGCACTTGGCTTTACTTCTTTTTAGAGGGGAGTTGTAGCTCTTTGCTATTTTTTGGATTCTCTTTCCCAACTCTTTCCCTTGGTTTTACCCCCCCCCCCATCACTAATTAAGAGAGAAAGGGGGGAGGGGAGAGATCCCTGAATCTAATGTCTTTAAGTATGACTACTAACAAACCACCCTTCCCCCAAATGAACCCTTCTTGGGGCCCTAGCATTTATATAACTTCTGAAAAGTTCCCATAATTCCAAATGTCACACAATTGCAGAAACTATATGCAGCTGGCAAAACCAAGCCTCTGCTAGAGCACCAGACAAATCACAGTCAGCTGTTGCCGACAGTCTGAAGCAGTTTCACACCTAGGATTAAAATGAAAACATATCCTTACGTTTTTTGTTTTTTTTAAGAAATAAAAATTTGTGCTGGGCATGGTGGTACACGCCTTTAATCCCAGCACTCGGGAGGCAGAGGCAGGCAGATTTCTGAGTTCGAGTACAGCATGATCTACAGAGTGAATTCCATTACAGCCAGAACTATACAGAGAAACTCTGTCTTGAAACCTCCCCCCCCACCAAAAAAAATAAAATTCCAGAATTCTCAAATATGAATACATGTGTATTGGGGAGTGGGGGATAATCATGATATTGTTTGTTTGGTTTGGTTGTTTTTTTTTTTAGGTAGCGTTTCTTTGTGTAATAGCCCTCACTGTCCTGGAACTCACTGGTAGACCAACCAAAGAGATCTACCTGCTTCTGCTTCCCAAGTGTTGAAATTAAAGGCATGTGTCAGTCACCATGCCCAGCTTGGCCTTTTTGTTGGAGCACATGTATGACCTGAAATGATACTTGGGCAGACATGGAAATGTTCAAGGTAACTAGCATAAGGGCCAGAAAGAACAAAGCAAAGGTAAAAGATAGAGAAGGGAGCCATGAATATGTGGCTCAGTGTTTACTGTTCCTTCTCTGCCTTTTTCTCTTGACACAGAAGTATACACATGCAAATGTACTTTTTGTATCCTTGTGTATGTATATATGTGTGTGCACACGTGTGTGCATGTGGAGGTCCAAGGTTGACATCAGGTGTCTTCCTCCATTGCTCTCCACTTTAAACATTGAGGCAGAGTTTTGGTTTGATTTATTTCCCATCTTCTGATGCTCATGTATTACCAATGAGTTCAAAGTGGTTGCTGCCTCCAGCTTGCTCGGTGCAGTCAGCATAATGTCATCAATACAGTGCACTAATGTGATATTTTGTGTAAGAGACAAATGATCGAGACCTCGTCCTACTAAATTATATTACACAGTGCTGGAGTGTTAATATAACCTTGAGGTAAAACTGTACAATGTTGGTCTTGTCAACTGAGAGCAAATTGTTCTGGTGGTCCTTATGGACAGATACTAAGAAAAAGGCATTTGATAGGTCTATAACTGCATACCATGCACCAGGAGAGGTGTTAATCTGCTCAAGTAAGGAGCAGCTGCAATCAGTTACTACCTGTTTTCCATAGTCAACTGTCATTCTCCACGATCTGTCTTCTGCACTGGCCAGATAAGAGTTAAGGAAGATGTGGTGGGAACTATCATTCCTGCATCTTTCAGGTCTTTGATGGTGGCACGAATTTCTGCAGTTCTTCCAGGGGTGCAATACTGGTTTCTCTCTTTTCCTTGCCAGTAGCAACTTTAAAGGCTTCCATTTAGTCTTTCCAACACTGCCCACTGGACCTACTGTGAGTTGGATGTTAGCCAAAACTCCATTAATCAGTTGACCTTCATAAGCCCTTACTTAATTGGAGGGCCACAGTGTTTCTTAGGGTCTCCTAGAATCAGTACCCAGTAGACTCTGGAGAGTCTGATTGTTTCCTTTTTCCTAGTTGCTCTTGTCAAAGGCTATAATACTCCCTGGAGGATGGGGAAAGGCTAACAAACAATAAGACTTTTAGATTTTTTTTTTTTTTTTTTGAGACAGGGTTTCTCTGTGTAGCCTTGGCTGTCTTGGAACTCACTTTGTAGACCAGGCTGGCCTCGAACTCGAAATCCACCTGCCTTTGCCTCCCGAGTGCTGGGATTAAAGGCATGTGCCAATATGCCGGGCTCTTTTAGATATTTTTATCAAGGCCCTCTCTGGCAATCACTTCACTGTGGGTCTCCAAACTGGAAATTGGTTCATGGGTTGAGAATCTCTTTTGCCCTGATTCAATGTATTCTTGGTTGATTTGACAAATTTTCCACGTATGCAGATCAAACAAAAATTCACTAGGCTTCTTTTCTATTTAATGCCTGGAAACCCCATGACTGATGAGCTAGTACCAAAGGTCCATACAAATCATGCCACCATAAAATTTACTTTGCCTATGCTGACCATAACAGGTCAGGCCATTATGGACACTGCTTGGTCTATGCTGCTCATTGTGATAATACATGACCACCTTGCCTTGGTGACTCAGTGCTGCCACCTGCCCCTTGCAGGGGCCCAATTAAACCCACTACATTTAATTCATCCGACAGGCCAAGCATCTTCAACCCTAAGGTCTAGTACAAGGAAAAGGCAGCAGCAAAGCTCTTCAGATGTGTTGCTGCCCCTTTTACAGTACAGGATTAGCGAAAGGCTTGTTTCCAGGACCTTCCCATTGTGGACAATTAGGTTTTACACCGTGTGCCACTCAAGCATTGCAATTTCCTTGAGCCTTAAAAGCCCTTAATCACCACTAAGCCAAGAGTTATCAGGTATCCCCAACTTCTTTTCAGTATGGTTTGGGGGTCCCTGCAAGCATCATGGCCTGTGAAAGGCAAGAAAGAAAACTTGCCTGACTTAGTTGGTATGGGTTCAAAGTTCTAGAGAGTCTGACACCAGATGGTTTACTGTAAACATATATTAAAACAGTACAATTCTGGAAAAATTTCCTGGTGTAATACAATCCTGGGTATAAGAGGCGTAATGACATTGAAACTCAGCTCAAAGTACACGTGACCACAAAGATGGGTCCTAGGATCTGGTATGGTCTCTGACCAAGACAATGTAGAGGTCAGCAGGTTATAAAGTACTTGTGACATCTCCCCTAAGCATGGATTCTATTGGTGGAGAAACTAAGCTAAAAATAAAGGTCTAGGAAGGAAGAGTCTAAGACAGACATTTAGGGGGGATTTGGGTGAAGTCTGGCTCTACAAATAGCAAAGGTCACCAGGTCATCAAAAACATCCACTCCCACGCTCTGGGTGGAAAACAGGTATGGATTTCCTTCTTTGGGGAGACAACCCTATGTGATTAACATTCCTGGTTTCCTCGGTGATCTGTGGGCTCAAGGACTTCTGTGCTCCTAGCAGTAGGCTCTTTTAAAAAATACTTCAGCCAAACATTCAAACAAACTTTTGACACCTTTTTTCACTGTGCGAGCTTCCATATTAAACATAAAATCTCTACTCAGAGAGCCCGTATCAATAAAACTCAGCCTGATTCAGTTTCATGTTCTTTCCATTACCCCACACCTTTAAAATCCATTCCCACATATATTCCCCAGACTTCTGCTTGAATGAATTAGCAAACTCATTAAATTCTTTAGTAGTGCAGCACACTTCCCATCTCCCCTCTGGGAGCCTGCTTAGCCTTAAGTCTGGTTACAGGTCTAGAGGCAACTACTGGGGGGTCCTGAGGGACATCAGTGCTGTTTTGCTTGGAATTTTCTTCAGAGAATGAAGGATTAATTAACAGACAACAGAGGATTAATTTTAACTGAAAAGAGAAGCCGAAACTTGGCTAGCTATGTTCAAGTCTTAATGGATGCCAGAGGCCATGTGGATATGTACTTTACCTGAGTTTGTTCCCAGAAGATAGACAGATAAGGGTTAGCTCAAGATCATTGGACTTTGGGGTGGCCATATCTAGGGAAAATAGGACTGCAGTGCTGATGCTGAGGACGGGGAGTGGGGACATAGACCAGGGTTGGACAAGGACCTTCCTGCTCAGAATAGGCCTGGCTATAAAGTGTGGGAGAAGGGCTTCCTGTCATGGGGAATGGCTCTTATCAGGCACAGGAGATGTCCCACTGCCCTCGGATCCCTTGGGACTCTGCAGCCGATGCAGGGCCTCCATCTGCCTCCTCTTCTCCTTGGCCCTGTTGATGGTTGTCCGGAAGAGCTTGCAGAAGAGCTGGATAGCTTGGGGTGAGTCGTCATTGCCAGGGATAGGGTAAGTGATGAGGCATGGATTGCAGTTGGTGTCCACAATGCCCACTGTGGGGATGTTCATCTTGGCCGCATCCCTCACAGCCACATGGGGTTCAAAGACATTGTTGAGCGTGTGCAGAAAGATGATGAGATCTGGTAGGCGGACTGTAGGCCCAAAGAGGAGTTGTGCGTTAGTCAGCAAACCGCCCTTGAAGTAGCGGGTGTGCGCATACTCCCCGCAGGCCTGGGCTGTAGTCTCAATTAAGTGAGAGAACTGACGATTGCGGCTCACAAACAGAATGATGCCCTTGCGGTAGGCCACATGGGCGGTGAAGTTCAAAGCCAGTTGGAGATTCAAGGCTGTCTGATCCAGATCGATAATATCTTGGCCCAGGCGGTTCCCAAAGATGTACGGCTCCATAAACCTGCCAAAAACCCTCAGGGTAAGCGGACCTGTGTGCGTGGAGCTGCCCTGCCCCTTCCACAGACACCTACTACCAGCCGCCCAGGCTCTTACATTTATTTACCGACTCCCCACTACTCCTGCCTAGGGAGTGATGGGCTGGGGACACAGGTGTGAACTTGCCCACAGACATCAGGTTTGTGGCTCAACCTGTCCCACCTTCTCCCTGTGGAGATTTGAGAACCAACGGCAGATAAACATGAACCCAACCAAGGTGCTCTGTCCAGTGTAGCTCTCTAGGGCCACTTTTGTTCTATACAGCAGGACCTCTCCACAGGGCTCCCCCGCCTGCGATGACCCTCAGTTTTCACCATGTCTGTGAACAGCATCAATACTAGCACTGCACTTGGTGTTGACACAGACAACCCCACCCTGCCCCAACTTCCAACCTGACCCAACTCCACCATTCTGCCCAAGCTGCCTGTGCCAACTACCTATGGCGGCAACCGGCTTTATGTCCCAGGTGTACTCGGGCCTCGAAGAGGCTCTTCACAGAAAACAGCTCCTTGACATTGAAGAAATCCGAATGCTGTAATGGCGTATCTAGGATCCTGCTCTGGAAATCTGAAAAAGAGAGCAAGGGCAGACACTGTGGCCCATCACCACCAACCAAAGACTCACCACTCTCCTGGGAGTGGGAAACTCAAAGCTGAGAAGAAACGCCAGGAAAGATCTGGAAGACACAGGGGCATTTTTACAACACCAAGGGACTAGTGTCAGGGTCTAAAGTGACTGTGTGTGGGAAAAGCCAGGCCAATCCTCTTCCCTTCATCTCCACAGATGTAAGAGGAAAACGAGCCAGGGGCCTCGTTGACTTCAGGTTCCTTAAACGCCCCGCCAGAAGACCAGCAAGATGGACAGATACAAAAGTAGTCTTCACTGGTCTCGAGAGCTACTAGGCCACAGGGGTTCTATTCTCCCTCCCACTACACTTAGATTGGTACTGGGTTCGTTTGGGGATCCTGCAATTACAACCCCTCCACGATTCTGCGCCCCGGCCCAGCTCCACCCGCTGGCCTTTACCGTCGCCATCCTGGGGCTCGCTGACCGCGGGGACCGGGGCTCCCGTGACCTTCCTACCATTCTGCTCCGCAGGGCCCGGGACCGCCTTCTGCAGGAAACCTGGCCAGCGCCGCACACCTGCGGGGAAAGAGTCGGTGGGGCCGCGTCCAGCCCTCGTCCCTGTCCTCCCCTCTCGGATCCCCGGGTTCCTCCCATTTCCGAGATCCTCCGCGCTCACCTGCACACAGCAGCCGGGTCAGCACGGCCGGAGCAAGCGCCATGACGGGCGCGTGGACAGAGATGCTGCAGAGACTCTTCCTGCTCGGCAGAGCGCCTCCTCCACCGAGCGCGCGGGGTCGCAGCGCCGCTTGCTGGCCGGGAGGATCCTCTTCGCTATGCACGGTCCGCTGCGCCTGCGTCCTTGTAAATGGGCGAGTTGATACTGTGACCAGTGGTCTGTACTCAGCTGGGACGTGGGGCTGAGCTAGAATGAGCTCGTTCTTCTCGGTAAAATTACAGCATCCTCTGGAGGAGCTGACCCTCTTGTTCAAATTGGTTTTTAGAGGTTGTTTTTAGGGTTGTTGTTTTGTTGTTGTTTTGTTTTGTTTTCTGAGATCGGGTTTCTCTGTGTAACCTTGACTGTCATGGAATTCGCTATGTAGACCAGGCTGGCTTGAACTCAGAGAGCAGCCTGCCTCTCTGCCTCTCTGCCTCTCTGCCTCTCTGCCTCTCTGCCTCTCTGCCTCTCTGCCTCTCTGCCTCTCTGCCCCTCTCTGCCTCTCTGCCCCTCTCTGTCTCTCTCTGCCTCTGCCTCTGTCTAAGAGCTGGGATTAAAGGTATGCCTTACCACCGCCCCGTTTATTGTTTGTCTTTTAAGTACATTTTAAAAAATGTTTATTTATTTTATGTATATGAGTACACTGTAATTATCTTCAGACACACCAGAAGAGTGCATCAGATCCCATAACAGATGGTCGTGAGTCACCATGTGGTTGCTGGGAATTGAACTCAGGACCTCTGGAAGAGCAGTCAGTGCTCTTAACTCCTGAGTCGTCTCTCCAGCCCGCATTTTTTATTTTATTTATTTATTTATATTTAAAATTTTTTTTTGTTTTGTTTTTCGAGACAGGGTTTCTCTGTGTAGCCCTGGCTGACCTGGAACTCACTCTGTAGACCAGGCTGGCCTCGAACTCAGAAATCCGCCGGCCTCTGCCTCCTGAGTGCTGGGTGGTGTGCGCCACCACTGCCTGGCTTGCATTTTTTATTTTTTAACATTTGTTTTAGATTTACCTTTTTTTTTTTTTTTTTTTTGCCTACATGTATGTATGTGTACCTTGTGAGTGCCTTGTCCCTGTGGAGAGCAGAAGGTGTCTGACCTCTAGGAACTAGACTTAAAGATGCTTATGAGGGGCTGGAGAGATGGCTCAGCAGTTAAGAGCACTGACTGCTCTTCCAGAGGTCCTGAGTTCAATTCCCAGCAACCACATGGTGGCTCACAACCATCTGTAACGAGATCTGATGCCCTCTTCTGGTGTGACTGAAGACAGCGACAGTGAACTCATATACATAAAATAAATAAATCTTAAAAAAAAAAAGATGTTTATGAGTGACCTTGTAGGCTCTGGGAGTTGAATCCAGGTTCCCTGCAAGAGCAACACATGCCCAATTGCTGAGCGATCTCTCCATCCCCAAATTACATTAAACAATGACGACAACAACGATGACGTTGACAATGATCACCACCACCACCACCACCACAACAATCTCCCTGACTGGCCCGACATTCATAGAGATCTGACTGCCTCTGTCCCCTGGGTGTTGGAATTATTGGTGCACATTGTGCCCCAAGTAATTTTTTATTGTTTGTTTTAAGATTACTATTTATTTTTATTCTTGTTGTTAAGACAGGGTTTCACTATATACCCCTGACTGGTACTCTCTTTTTAAATCAGGCTGGCCTCGAACTCAGAGATCTGCCTCCTGGCATTACACTAGTACGTCATTAATGCTGAGCTACGTGCGTGGCTCACAAGATCATTTTTTATATTTCACCAATATTTGGCCTAGGATTCCCTAAATTTAGCAACACCTCACATCTAGCTTTAGGCTGAGTTATGGGGGTATTGGGTGATAGAGGCCAAGGAGAAGCCATGGCCAGTACAGTAAACAACAGACTAGTGAGTACTTGCTCAGGCAGAGATTGGAAGCACCTAATTCCTGCCTATTGGCTGGTGAAATCCCAGGTTCTAGGGTTTCGTTTTTCTAGGATCTGCTTCCTAGTGCATTTTGGGACGATACAAGGATGTTCCCACAGTCCCAGAAAAAGGTCAGCGGAACTCCCAGAGGAGCAGCGTGTAGAAGCTTGGAATTCCTCGCTTAGAACTCACGTTCTCCTTTGTTATTCGCTCTCGGGAAGATTCTAGACTTGCCAACAGCTAGCTGCTAGCCAAAGCAACCTACAAAAGACCGTCCCGCCTCCGGATCAGGTGACCTCATTGCCTAGCAACAGGACGCCTTGCCGCAGCTTGCACAGACTTGACCTGGGCTAGTTTCCTGCAGGAGGCCAAATGTCTGAAGAAAAACCTCAAGAAAGCGCGGAGGAGCCGGAGCCGCAGGAACCCAAGGCTAAGCCAGCCCCAGAGAAGACCAGCGACTACTACCACATTAGCGAGAAGCTCCCAGTCAGGTTCAACAACCCGGGGTGGTTTCATGGCTACGGGTAAGGAAGATTGAGGAACTCCCAAGTGCCTGGCTGCTGAGGTCAGAAGGAGCCAGACATGAACCTTTACTTCTGTCACCATTACTATTAGGGTCCTGCTGTCTGAGCAGCCACAAGAGTGAACCTGTGTGAATATAGCCTTGTTGCAGGCAGGGGATGTCTCTATTTTTAAAGCTTCTTTGAAAGTTGTACATCTTACAGGGCAGCCTGGTTCTCGGGGAAATAAGGATGGTAGCCTTCTTGACTTGTGTGAAGCTGGCGCAGGCACACTCCCTTTCCACGAGTAAGAAGACAACTTGCTGAGGCCTCTGGTGTGAAGAAGAGCGGCTGGTAGCCTCTATCACAGGCCACAGCCTCACAAACTAGATTTCTTTCCTCCTCTCCACCAGACAGAAGCTTGGCCTCTGTAAGGTTGGGGCTCAAAAGCAGAGGGATTCCTGGGATAGGGTCTGGAAGCTGAGATGCTGTCTCCGAGGTAGCTAACATACCTGGCAGTGGTAGTCTGTGCCAAGGTCCCACCAAGACCCCTCTGCCAGCATTTGCTGGCTGGGTGTTCTGTAGGGGTTCCCTTTGGAAGGATCAGGGGCCATGGCCAGCAGAGGAGGCCAGAGAGATAGGTCTGCTGGGAGAGAGTGCTCTCAGTGGGAGCCCTGTGGACATGGTATTGCTTGCTATCAGGGACAATAAAATTCCATCAATCAAATTCTTCCAGGCTATGACTTGGCTGACTTATTCTAAGTATGTGTGAAAAACAGTGTATCTCTCTCTCACAGGACCAGCGAAGCTGTTTCTATGTACAGGACCAGTAACCAAACCTACGGGAGCAGAGCCCCCACGGTGCATGAGATGCCGGTAAGTGCAAGCCAGGCCTGGCAGGACAAGGACCATCTGGAAGAGCTGGACTTGGGAGGAGTCAGAGTTGGGAATCAGCTTCCCACGCTGTAAATGCATGGCACCTCAAATTGAGTTAGGGCAAGGCAGGGCAGAGAGATGACAGAATGCAGTTTCAAAGCAAAATAGATTGTAGAAAGGAAATTCCAAGTAAACTTGCTTCCACGTTCTCCTCCCCATCAGACAGGCACACACACCTTTGCACCGGCACTCGAAGGCCAATTAGTGAAGCCAAGTGTTTATATGAGTGACAGAACTCCTCGGAAGAGCCTGTCCACGAAAAGAGTCAGTGTTCCAAAACCAGACGCAAGGTGTTTCTGTGGGAAGCAGGAACATGGGAACTGCTGCCCGTACCTTCTTAAATATATTCATGTCTGTGTGGGGGTACACCATGCCACGCGTGTATGGAGGTCAGAGGACCACTTGTAAGAGCTGGTTCTCCTTTTACCAGGCTTGGTAATAAGTGCCTTTGGCCTCAAGTTAGCCAGAGCTACTTCTCAATCAGTTCAAAGCTTTGAACTCCTGAACCTCTTGCCTCCACCTCCCTTCCAAGTGCTGGGTTAAAGATGTGCTCCCCTATATCCTGTTTCTCGAAGTGCCGGGGCTTTGCAAACGTTAGACGTGGTGTTCTACCCACTGAGCCACACCCCCAGTTTCTGTTTTGCCTTTATAAAAGGCCACAGAGAAGAGACTGCTCTTTTCAACAGTGGTGCTTTCACCCAGGTTCGCAGGCCATGAGCCACAAGCCGCGGGTATCAGAGGCCAGCTAGGGGGTAGGTATTCCCTGCTTCTTAGTCCTGTTCTCTGGGGTTGTCTTGTTGGCTTTCTGACTCAGTCCATTGCACCCTGTGAGCAGCTCCTAGTATTATTCTCTCTGCTACTGCACCGGTGGATATTTATTATTATGGACTGTCAGAATGCAATGACTGTGCAGGGCCAAGAGGTGGCAGGACCGGTGCTCAGTGCACAGCCCAGGTATTAGCTCAGATAGATCAGCTCCACCTGCAATACACCATGCAGACAATGGGGGGAGCTGTGTGCATTGGAATGGTATTTGGACACTTTTTTTTTTTTTTTTTTTCTTTTTTCTTTTTTCCTTTCTCAGAGACAGGAGTTCTCTGTGTAACATCCTTGGCTGCCCTTGAACTCTCTTTGTAGACCAGGTTGGCCTCGAACTCACAGAGATCCGCCTGACTCTGCCTTCCAAGTGTTGGGGTTAAAGGCGTACTCCACCACACCTGGACTTGGACACTATATTTTATGTTCAGTTTTCCAGGAGATCTCAAATCTGCCTCTTGAAAAATGTCGGAAATAATTTCTCTTTGCTTGTCCTGCCAAAGAGAGAAAACGTCAGGTGATCTTGGCCCAGGGTGGTCTGAGGACAGGTGGGACACTACAACCTGTTGGAGGTTGGTCTGCACACGCTGCATGTCCCCCTGTCATCTAATGACTCTGTCTGGCTAGACAGGTTGTCACTGGAGTTCCTGGACTCACAGTGGCCACACTCTCAGCAAGAACTGAGTGCTAGCCGGGCGGTGGTGGTGCACACCTTTAATCCCAGCATTTGGGAGGCAGAGGCAGGCGGATTTCTGAGTTCGTGGCCAGCCTGGTCTACAGAGTGGGTTCCAGGACAACCAGTACTACACAGAGAAACCCTGTCTCAAAAAAAAAAAAAAAAATAGAACTGAGTGCTTCCAGCCTCAGCAGGGCAGCCCCTTCCCATACACCGGGCTGGGGTGCATCATGCATCATGCCCTGGTGTCTTTTTAAAGCACCTGACCGAGGATTTTGGCTCACAGGATAAAAGCTCATTACTAAGGCTTGGAGGAGTTGACCCCAAAAGGTCTGCGTGTTAAAGACAGGGTCACTAGTTGTGCTACTGGGGTGTGGGACTTTATAGGAGTTTTCAGGGCTCTGGAGGTGTGTTCTGGAAAGGGATCCTGGGATCCAGCCAGTCTTCTTTCTGCTCTTCTTCATGGCCCATGATGTTTGCTCTTATCACAGTTACCCAGCAAGTCCAGCCAAGGGCCAAAGCATCAAGGCTGCTCATTCATGGAACTGGAGCTTCAGAAGTGAGGCCCACATGTGTTCTCTGTCTCTGACTTTCTCTCTCTCTTTCTGAGAAATGTTTTTTTTTTTTTTTTTTTTATGTAGACCAGGCTGGCCTCAGTCTCGCAGAGACCTGCCTTTTGAATGCTGGGATTAAAGGTTTGCCCCACCACACCCAACTATTTCTCTTCATAAGTTAGTTACAAGTATTTTGGTAGAGTATTTCAGACACTGCTGAGGAGTATTGTGACTACACTCACAGAAGAGAAGGCTGAAGCTTACACAGGCCCAGTGGCTTGTCTAGTGTGTCATGGCTAGCAGGAGTAGACCGCAATGTGTGTGCGTGCGTGTGTGCATGCATGCATGCGAGTGTGCACGCATGCGTGCCTGTGTAGGGTGTAACTCTGACCTAACTCCAGGTTAATGATTGCTGGCACACCTAGGCATGCAGCTGTGGCATGCAGGTTATTGTAACTTCTATCGCTGTTCATGTGGCGTGGAAAGGAGGCAGTGTTAATCATATTAGACACAAGCACACACTGGCATGGTTGGGGCAAAGGAAGCCATCTTGCTCACCTTGGTTTCTGGGCTTCCTAGCATCAGAGGCTATATTTTCTCACAAATTGTCACTCTTTGTCCAAAGTACCAGCTGGTGGGACTGCTTGAGTGTTACCATGAACCACTAATCCTCTTGTTCGTTTGACTTTCAGAAAGTATTTTATCCATCTTCAAATAAGTTTTCCAGACAACATGCAGCTTTTGGAATGTTCCGGAGTCATAATATTAATGTCACCCTGGAGAAGAGCATAGTGACTGGGCCCGACAATCACATCACGCACTATGACCGCTTGAACTTTCACCCCAGTTACAATGTCAACAGGCCGTCCATCTGTGAATAAGGGAGCTGGGTTCATGTCCTCAGGGCTCTCTTGACTCAGGGCTGCTTTGAGGAGCACGGATGCCCCTGATCCTTGACAGGTATCCTATTCTAAAGGCTTGGATCTCACTGCCTTCTCAGAAAACACTTTTCCTTTCCGGAGGAGAAAAAATTTGCAAATAGGGCCATAATATCTTATGTTCTGCATTTCACATGGGAAAGATGCTGACAGCATCTTTGTTTTATTAAAAAGTTGCCACAGCCTCAATTCCTGCCATGCCTCTTTTTTTGTTTTGTTTTTTGTTTTTTGAGACAGGGTTTCTCTGTGTAGCCCTGGCTGTCCTGGAACTCACTCTGTAGACCAGGCTGGCCTCGAACTCAGAAATCCGCCTGCCTCTGCCTCCTGAGTGCTGGGATTAAAGGCGTGCGCCACCACGCCCAGCCTGCCATGCCTCTTATTTGTACTGAAGCAGCAGGGGAACTGCACAGCTTGGAACCTGAATCTTGGTCTGAAATGAGGTTGTGTCTGAAGTGCCTTTATCTAGGAGCTGTTGCCATATGTGTAACTGTACTAAAGTCTCACAGACCCCAGAGAGCGTGGGGTGCTCCACCTGGTAGCACAAATGTCAAGTGCACATCCTTCAGTCACAGTGAGGGTCAGGGAGGGACACACACACACACACACACACACACACACACACACACACGAGGTTGACTATGGTTGCCATTGTTGATGACGGTGGAGATTGTCTCCCATCCAAGATCCATCCAGGACTGACCACATTTAGCTTTCCAGACTGGACAAGCTCAGATTTACACAAATACTCTCTCTGATCATTTTACTTTAAAATAGGGTTTTTGTTTGTGTGTGTGTGTGTGTGTGTGTGTGTGTGTGTGTGTGTGTGTGAGTGTGCATGTGCGCGTGCCTCAGGAGTCCAAAAGAAGATGCTAGATTTCCTGGGGTTACAGGAGATATGAACAGCCCCAATAGGTACTGGACGTGGGTTCTTCAGCAGGATAGCATGTGTTTTTAGCCATTGGGCCAACTCTCCAGCTCTGATTTTTTTTTTTTTTTTCGAGGCAGGGTTTCTCTGTATAGCCCTGGCTGTCCTGGAACTCACTTTGTAGACCAGGCTGGCCACGAACTCAGAAATCCGCCTGCCTCTGCCTCCAGAGTGCTGGGATTAAAGGCGTGCGCCCCCACACCCGGCTGATTTTTTTTTTCTTTAACTCTCTGTCTTATCAGGCTTGTCAGCAAGTGCTTCCTTTGACGTGCTAGCCATGTTGCTGGTTAACTTAGGGTTTTTAACTACTGCAGTGAAACCACATGACCAAGAATCAAGTTGGGGAGGAGGGGGTTTATCCATCTTACACATCCACATTCCAAAGGATGGCAGGACAGGAACTCAAGCAGGACAGGAACCTGGAGGCAGAAGCTGATGCAGAGACAGTGGACAGTGCTGCCTACTGGCTTGTTTCCCATGGCTTGCTCAGCCTGCTTTCTTATAGAGCCCATGACCACCAGCCAGGGGATGGCAGCATCCATCCATAATGAACTGAGCCCACCCTCATGGATCACTAATTGAGAAAATGCCTTACAGCAAGATGTCATGGAGACATTTCCTCAACTGAGACTCCTTTCTCTCTGATGACTCCAGCTTGTGTCAAGTTTACACAAAACCAGCCAGTACACTGATCTTGATTATTTTTCTCAGTGTATGTGTGGTTCTGTACTGGGGTGTACGCAGTGAGGCTGTTCTCTGCCATGTGTGCGTGTGTGCATGTGTGCACATGTGCAGGCCAGAGGCTGACATCTGTTGTCTTTTATTGCTCTCCACCTTGTTCTGAGACAGGGTTCCTCATGGAACCTGGAGCCCGAAGTTCCAGTTTTGGCTAGACTGACTGGCCAGTGAAACCCTGGCATCTGCTGATGTCTGTCCTTCAACGTTAGGGTTAGAGATGTACGCTCCTATGTCAGGCTGGGGATCCAAACTCAGCTCCTCAGGTTTGTCAGGTAAATGCTTCACCCACCGAACCACCTCTCCACTTCTGGTTTTTTTTTTTTTTTTTTTTTTTTTTTAAACTTTATTCCCACGAATGAGGAATTCTCACTACAGGATATCTGGAAAGGGTTGAGCTCAGAAAGAAGAAATCCTAACACACGGTCATTAATATTTTGTTCACAGAAATTAAACATCCTGTTTTTTTTCTCTTCAGTATTATTAATGCATAAAATAAACCTTTGGCAACAGTCTTAATGTCTAACTTGGAGTAGAAATGCTTTCTAGAAAAAAAAATCGATTGGTTTAATTAAAAAGCTATGAGCTGAGGCTGAAGCCAGAATCTTCAGACTGCCTCTGTGAGGTAGAAATCCAGAAGACAGGGTATCCAACTGAAAAGTCAGTCTTGTTTTGTTTTGTAAGATTTATTTAGGCATGCGAGGAGGTGACGCACGCCTTTAATGCCAGCCCAAGGGAGGCTGAGGCAAAGGCAGGCAGATCTCTGTGAGTTTGAGGCCAGTCTGGTCTATGTCGCCAGTTCTAGGATGGTCAGGGCTACATAGAGAGGCTCTGTCTCAAAAAAATTTTTTTTTCTTTTTAAATTTAGGGTCTGGAGAGATGGCTCAGTGGTTAAGGGAACTGGTTACTCTTTCGGAGGACATGAGTTCAATTCCTAGCTCCCACATGATGACACACAACTGTCTGTTACTCCAGCCGTAGGGCCGCTGAGGGCACCATGTGGTACACACATTTACATGCCGACAAAACACGTATACACATACATAAAAAATTTAAATTTATCATTTGTGTACATGTGCATGCCTTCATGAGTTTTATACCACATGAGTGCAAATACCTAAAGAACCTAGAGGAGGGGGTCCCTGAGCTGTAGTTACAGGAGGCTAGAGGAGGGGGTCCCTGAGCTGTAGTTACAGGAGGCTGGGAGCCACCTGATAAGGGTTGGGAACTGAACTTGGGGTCATCAGTAAGAGCAGAACTGCTTTTTTTGGTTTTTTTTTTTGTTTTTTTTTTCAAGACAGGGTTTCTCTATGTAATCCTGGCTGTCCTGGAACTCACTCTGTGAACCAGGTTGGCCTGGAACTCAGAAATCTGCCTGCCTCTGCCTCCCGAGTGCTGGGATTAAAGGCAGCAGAACTGCTCTTAACTGCAGAGCCATCTCTTCAGCTCCTGAATTAATCAGTTTGTGGCTTTTTGGTTTTTTGTTTAAAGATTTATTTATTTTATGTTTACGAGTATACTATAGCTGTCTTCAGACACACCAGAAGAGGGCATCCCATTACAGACGGTTGTGAGCCACCATGTGGTTACTGGGAATTGAATTCAGGATCTCTGGAAGAACAGCCAGTGTTCTTTTTTTTTTTTTTTTTTTTTTTTTTTTTGAGACAGGGTTTCTCTGTACAGCCCTGGCTGTCCTGGAACTCACTTTGTAGACCAGTCTGGCCTCGAACTCAGAAATCTGCCTGCCTCTGCCTCCCGAGTGCTGGGATTAAAGGCGTGCGCCACCACGCCCGGCTCAGCCAGTGTTCTTAACTGCTGAGCCATCTCTCCAGACCAATTTGTGGCTTTCTGAGACAAAGGTCTCTCTCTCTCTGCATAGCCCTGGCTGGCATAGAACCCACTAGATAAGCCAGGTTGTCTCTGAACTCACAGAACTCCACCTGCCTCTGTCTCTCAAGAGCTAGGATTAAAGATGTGAACCATTTCAACTTGATGAAAATAGGTGTGATGGTCGGTATATGCTAGGCCCAGGGAGGAGCACTATTAAAGGTGCAGCCCTGTTGAAGACTGCTTTGACATCAGCCATAGAAATGCAGAGTTTGGAGTTTGCCCAGCTGTTTTCCTATCTTGCTTTGGGAATATAGTTAAGTGATTGGATGAATCTCAGAAGAGACTTTGAATGTTGGACTTTTAACATTGTTGAGACTGCTATAGACTATGGGGGCTTTGGAAGTTGGACTAAATGTATTTTGCATTATGCTATGTTTAGGTATGGCCCCCATAGACTATATGTTTGAACATGCTTATCAGGGCCAGGGAGTGGAATGTGATGGTTTAAATGTGCGCAGGCCAGGGAGTGGCACTACTAAAAGATGTGGCCCTATTGGATTAAGTGTTTCAGTGTGGGCTTTAAGACCCTCATCCTAGCTGCCTGGAAGCCAGTATTCTGCTAACAGCCTGTAGATGAAGATGCAGAACTCTCAGCTCCTCTTGTGCCATGCCTTCCTGGATGCTGCCATGTTCTTGCCTTGATGATAATGGGCTGAACCTCTGAACCTGTAAGCCAACCCCAATTAAATGTTGTTCTTTATAAGACTTGCCTTGGAGGGGCTGGTGAGATGGCTCAGCAGTTAAGAGCACCGACTGCTCTTCCAAAGGTCCTGAGTTCAAATCCCAGCAACCATATGGTGGCTCACAACCATCCCTAACAAAAAAAATCTGATGCCCTCTTCTGGAGTATCTGAAGACAGCTACAGTGTACACACACATAATAAATAAATAAATAAATCTTTAAAAAAAAAAAAAAGACTTGCCTTGGTCATGGTGTCTGTTCACAGCAGCAAACCCTAAGACACTAGGTTAACAATCAGTAAAACTATTCTTTAAATGCCGCCAGTCCTTCTCTATTTTGCCTCTCCTCTTTCTACATCACTGAGGATGGCCTTGAACTTCTGACCCCTTTCTCAACCTCCTGAATGCTGGGATGACAGGCATCCACTACCACACTTGGTTTATGTGGTACTGGGCTCAAGCTCAGCTAAGCTACATCCTCAGCCCTGTCTGTCTTCTGTGGAAAGAAGGCCATAGCAACCAAGTGCTGTAAAGAAGGGGCACCTTCATAGCAGCCATCCTGCATAGCAGGTGGAAGGTGCCATGGTGGGGGAAATCCCGAGTCTGAGGCTAGCCCAGAGTGATTGAGCTGGCCTGCTGTATGAAGAGGTCGATTTGTCTCAGCAATTCAGTGTTAGACAGTGCCCACTTCCAAAGCCTAGGGTAATATGGGGCCTGGGCCAGGATTGTCAGCTGGCAAACAAAACGTGGGTTGGCACAGGGACCAAGCTTGCCCGCGGGCTGTGTGGGTTTCATTCTGGCACGATGGCTGGGCACTGAATCGCTTTAATTGTCCAATAAAATGCTTTTTCTGGAAGAGCTGGTGAAAGTACAAAGGTAGACAATGCCTGGAAAGCAAGCAAACAAAAAGACAAAAACAAAAACCTCTTGATGTAATTTACCTGTCTGTCTTACTCCATTTCCTGTTGATATAACAAATTATTTTAGGCTTATAATTTATAGAGAATAGAGGTTTGGGAGATTTGGGGGCTCAGGGTTCTGGAGCCTAGGGATTCCATATCAAGGCCCTGATATCTGATGAACATCTGCGAGGCCCTCATTCTGGACCAGAACAGGAAAAGGCAACACGTAAGGAGACAGACAGAACAGGCCAGTTAAGTCAGACCTCTCACAAAGCCACTAGTGCTACAACACAAGCATTTATCTATGCTCTGACTGTAGAGGTGCTGTGGCCACCTGGCCTCTCCAGCTGTGATAGACTGTATCTTTGAACTGTGCCAGACAGAATCAACCCTGAAGTTGCTTTTGTCAAGAGCATTTTATCATATTGTCAAGAGTATTTTAACACAGGGACAGGACAAGAAACTTGCTGGACATAGCTGATGTTGGCATAGCCCTCAGCCCAAGGGTGATGCCCTTCCCAGAGTCAGTGGTGGCTTTACTGTTGCACACAGCACAGCAGACTTGGAAGGTAGCATTACAGATTCTGGTTTCAGGAGACTGGACTAGTGCCACGCCGTCCCGTGTCTTAGTTAGGATTTCCATTGCTGTGAAGACACACCACGACCAAGGCAACTTTTTTTTTTTTTTTAAAGATTTACTTATTTTATTTTATGTATATACACTGTAGTGTCTTCAGACACACCAGAAGAGGGCACCAGATCCCATTACAGATGGCTGTGAGCTACCATGTGGTTGCTGGGAATTGAACTCAGAACCTCTGGAAGAGAAGTCAGTGCTCTTAACTGCTGAGCCATCTTTCCAACATTTAATTGGGACTGGCTTAAAGGGTTAGAGGCTCGGTCCATTATCATCAAGGTGGGAGCATGGCAGCATCCAGGCAGGCATGATGCAGGAGGAGCTGAGAGTTCTACATCTTCATCTGAAGGCCACTAGAAGACTGCTTTCAGACAGCTAGGAGGGTCTCAAAGCCCACCCCCCATGATGACACACCTCCTTCAACAAGGCCACGCCTCCTAACAGTGCTACTCTCTGGGCTGAGCATAACTGCCACACCCAGAAGGGAGCAGGAACAGGACTGAGGGATGCTCCGTTTCAGGGCAAAGCTCCTTTCCTTTGCGCTGTCATTGCCAGGCTATGTTTACAGACCCCCAAACAAGGAACAAAGGAAGCTGTGGATAGTACTTGGTTTATTCATTAGAAAAACAAAAAACCAAAACTGGATGGGTCTTATATATAAAACAAGATGCTTTTTGTTTTTAGGGATTAAAAGCACTCAAAAAATTTAAGGTGGGAACATGGATGACGACACAAAGCTGTTTCTCCCAGAAACACACGAACAAATGTGCACAATGAATTTGCTATACACAGACCCAGATCATTTGGGACCACTACGGGGCCACAGAGCCTGCTATCACATCAAAGCCCCAGACTACCGAGCTGTAGAACTCAGGGGAGACAGGCGGAATCACAGCACAGATGGAATCCTCACATCTGGGGTCCAGCACATCTTCAGTTCCCAGTTGCCACAGGCACCTCAGCACCAAGGTGGTATCACTGCTGAAGCCCCAGGACCCCAGGGCCTGCAGTCTGGTTCAGCACTGGCTAGAGTCTTCTTTCTCCTGGGTAGAGGCAGTGTTGCAGAAAGCCATGCAGCCTGCTGGTGTTATCACTGGTCACACACAGCGGGTGTGTGAGGGTTTGTCCTTACTGCTTCCAGGGCTGGGACTCGCCATCCCAGGTGGCTAAGGTGTTTGGGGACCAAGCCATCTCATGGCCTCACTACTCACCCATACACACATCAAGAACAGGACAGTCAAAACGAATATGTGAGATCACCTTTTAGAGCCATGATTAAAAGCAAATCTGTAGCCCTTATATGAATAGATTTATATGGACGTTAGAATCCCTCAGCTACTGGATACTGGATGATCTGGGGTCAGCTGAGCTACAGAGCCAGTAGTGATCCCCACACTAGACGGGGTGGTTGGTTAGCTACTTGCTAGATGTTGTGCTTTGGAATGTTTTCTAATTACAGGTCATGACTACAGAATCCAGGGACACCCTTGTCCCAGTGGTATTCTGACATACCTCAACCACATTAGCACTTCCAAGGCCTGAATATCTTCACTAGCAAAGAGGTTCCAGCCTCTGTCTCTGACCCTCACAGGGACGGGTAGAACCAAGGCTCTACTCATCTACCACACATGCACTGAGACACAGAGAATTGCAGCTAGGAACACCCTGCAAGACTGAAAGACATTTTCAAAAAGTATTTTTACAGTACTTTTAAAATAATTTACAAAAAACCTACAAAACCCATTATGTACCAGGACACACTCATTAAATAAAAATGTCATTTGAAGTTAGTGTACATATTTATATGGGGGGTGGGTGGGAGCTGCATGAAAGGGATCCAATTTTTGTTCTTTATCTGTCAGGATCCCTTACTTCCACCCTATGCTGCCTCACACACACAGGCACACACAGGCACGCGCGCGCATACACACACACACACACACACACACACACACACACGCTTGTGTGCGCACATAAACACAAAGACACACACATACAGACAGGCATGCATGCACACACATCACTGCAAGACACGGACACTGCTTCCCACAGATATGGCACGGCATGCCTGTCACAACTTGAGGCCTTTACTGCTCACTGTGGCACTGCCCCCATCCTCCATGGAAGTGTCACTGAATTCGCTGGCATCACTGCCCAAGGTCTCCTGGTCCTGCGGTTCCCTGTCAACCCTGTGCCGGTATCTCAGGTCTAGAACTTTGTCCTCAGAGCCAGAATTCCTCCTGTCCTGTTGTCGCAGGGTCCCTTGAGCCTTCCGGCTTGGCCAGTTCCCACAGTCCTTCATTAGCAAGCGTGGGCTTCCAAATACAGGGTTGTGGCCAGGCTGGGTCTCCCTGAAGGATGAGAATGCTGGAGTCTGGAGAGGTAAGCCCAGATTGGGGCTGAAGAGGCCGGTCTGCTTGCCCCCCCAAGAAACATTCTTCCCGAAGTGGAAGAGCTGGGTGGAGAGGAAAGGCAGGCCCTTCCTGGGGCCTGAGGAGAGGCTGGGTGGGCCCCCAGCCTGGGATGTGGCCCCCTTTTCCTTCCCACCCCGAAAGACCCCTGTCCACACTGTACCTTGACCCGAGTTCAGCACCCATGGGCTGGACAGCCTGCTCTGGTGTGCAAAGTCACTCCAAGGGAGGGCAAGATCAGCCTGGGATCCAGGGTTGGGGGTTAGCAAGTTCTGACTGCCATAGTTCAGGTGAAAGGTACCCCCGGCACTTCCAGCCTCGGCACCCACTTTGGCACAACTGGGCAGCTGACCGAACACACTTTCTGCCCCCGCAGTCTGGCTTCCCTGTGGGCTATGGTCTTTGTGAACATTAGCACTTTTTCTGCTTGGTGGAGGTGCTTTGGCAGAGCTGTTCCTGCAGGGGTTCTTGGGTAGTGCTGGCTCTCTTCGGTCCAGGGCAGTGGGGAGGCGGGTGGTCTGCTCAGCACGGAGGGTGCTCCTCCCAGACTGGCTCAAGAGGCCGGTTGCCTGTGTCCCAGCTCTCTCTGGGCCTCTCCTTCCTTCGGCCAGCTGAGGGGTTCCCCTGGCTTTTTGGCTCCGTGTGCACACTCCAGGCTGCAACCCCAGGGTTGAGTCTTTCCTACAGGGCATCTCAGGCTTGGCAGGGCCCCCTTGAGGTTCCGTGTTGCGTATAGACTCCTTGGCCTTTTCTGCCAAAAACCTCCTGATCTCCAGCTCAATGCTGTCATCACTGTCCACTGCGCTGTCCTCAGATGTGGGGCTGGAGGCTGGAGGAGGGTGGCCACTGACTCCTGTGTCCTTAGAGGGAAGAGCCCCTTCTGGACTTTTCCTCCTGGGGAGAAAGGCAGGGGTTGCCTCCTCGCCCCCCATGCCACCCAGCTTCGTCCTCTCTGCCATGCTGCTGCTGAAGGTGCTTCCTGGGCTTCGTCCTGGGCCATCTTTATTGTCCCCTCTGCACTTGGGCAGACAGCTCCGTAGTGCCTGCTGTCTGTGGTCTTTCCAGTCCCCTGGAAGGTTGCTCAGCTTCTCCCCACACCGAGTTTCCGTGCTGCCAAATCGGACCTTCTTACAGGAAGCCCGTGGGTCTCGGCACCTCTTCTTAAACTTGCGCTTGGATCTTAGCAAGTCCTTGATGGCCATGTCCAGGTCCTCGTCACTGTCCAGAGAACTGCTCTTATCCTCAGAGCTCTCCTTCTCAGTGGCCTTCCCGAGGGCCCCTTGTGGTAGGTGTGTATCACTGAGCCCAACTGTCCTGGAAGTGACAGGCTGCTCCTTGGCTTCAGCCTCTCCTCCTGGGGTCTCTGTGATTTTGTTGTGCCCGAGAGGGTCCCACCCGTCATGGCCAGGCTGAGCCTTCCCCTGGATGTGGTCAGCGTCCTGGACACTTTCTCTACCCTCCCTTATTTTCTTGGGCACCGTAGTGCTGCCTCCACCTCTCCGTTTCCATTTGCAGCCCAGGGGGAGATCTAGTGTTTTAGCAGGAGGGGCCTTGGGGATGCCAGGCTGACCACTGGGGCCAGGCGAGGACAGTGGACCCTGGGCAGGCTGAGGACTCCCTACTTGTGCCTTGAGGGCCAAAAATGTTCGGATCTCTTGCTCGATGCTGTCATCACTGTCAATGTTGCTGCTGTCACCTTCAGAGCGGGGAGGCATGGGTTGGGGACAGAAGAGTGGGTTCCTGGATGGAGGCCTGTCGCTGCCTTCCATGGGGGCTGGCAGGATGGTCTTGGAGATGTCCAGGATCGCTTCTGCGCACATCAGTTCGGTAGATGTGTCTGCTAGGCGTGAGGCCTGGCACACAGCTTCGCTCTTGGCAGCTGCATGTCCTGGAGGTACAGAGGCTCTTGAATCCGTCAGGAGCTTGGAGAGGGGATCAGGGTGGAGGCCCCCCTGGGTGGTGTCTATAACCTTGGGAACTGCCAGCTTTTTCTTGCTAGGGGGTCTCCTGTGGGCTTCAGGCAAGGCACTTGGCTGGGCACTGCCAGGGCTTTCCTCTTTCAGCTGTGCTCTCAGAGGTGGGTCCCCACTGGCCTCCTTCCTGGTTTTCTCCAGCTGGTACAGCTGGATGGCCTCCTCAATGCCGTCGTCGCTGCTGGAGTCCGATGCCTGGTGCACAGGGGCAGAGCTCCTGATGCGCTTGCTGCGCCTGGCAGGCATGCTCCTCCTCCCCCCACCCCTGCTCTGTGCAGCCTCGGGTCTGTGGGTGGCCAGCTTCGTGCTCGCTGGGCTCTCAGGCTCTGGGGTGGGCTTAGGCTGGAAGGTTCTTGGCTGGGTGTTCATCTTTTTTAACCTGGGAGGTTTTCGGAAGATGAACTCCTTACACGTTCCCATCAGAGCTGCCCTGGCTGAGGTTTCTCGGGTCCCTCTAAGTCTGGCAGGGCTATTGTTTGGGTCAGGTTTTTTATCCACAAACCCATCACACTTCGGGTTTTCATGCTGTCTTTTCTCATTAAGAAACTGTTCTATTTCAGCTTGGATGCTCTGTTCAAAGGAGTCCTCGCTGCTCATGCTTGCTGGGGAGGTGGAGCCCTGGTCTTCAATGGCTCCCACGGGAACACTACCTGAGCCAGGAGTGAGCTGTGAGGGACACGGGATGGGCAGGGTGCTGCTGTGGGCAGGCTCGGGGATAGAGGGGGCCCCTTGAGACATAGGTTCAGAAGCCCCACCCCTTGCTTTCAGGTACTCTTGGATAGCTTCCTCAATGTCCCGGTCCACGGAGTCATCACTGTCAGAATCCAGCTCCAAGGGACCGCGTCTCCCAGCTTCATCGTTCTCCAGGGCACTGCAGTTTGCCACGAGACCACAGGCAGGGAACTCTGGCTGCTCTTTGCACACAGCAGGTTTCGGGGCCAGCCTGGTGTCCCGGGACCTCTCTGCACGTTGGCCTCTCTGTGTGAGACGCTCATGGCCCATGCCCAGGGCAGCCTCGTCCCTCTGCAGCGTGCTGATGAGCATCTGGACCCTGGCGCTCACTGAAGCCCTGGAGCTGTCCTCTTTAGACTCTGAGAAGCAGTCTGAGAAGCAGAAGCTCCTGGGCTGGCCAAAGGCCTCCCATCTGGACTGGAGCGCCACCACAGGAGGGGCGTTCATGAGGAACATCCTAGCAGGCAGGCTGGGTGCTGAGAGGCAGGGCTTATCAGGCAGCCTGTTTCACATCCTGGGAACAGAGAAAGCATAAGGAAGGGTATAGCTAAGCAGTAACATCAGCAAATAACCATGACATTACAAGAAACAACATGCCGGGGGCTACAACCTAATATCTCATTGGCTGGAGTGGCTTATGCCAGCCTCTTAGGTCTCAGTTTTGTGAGCAGTACTGAGTCACTTCCACCCTGTAGGTGGAAGACTCAGTCAAAAACAAAATACAAACTCCAGCAGCCCTTTCCTTTCCCTTCCGGATTTGCACTTTTCTGTAAGAGACAAAGGAGACGTCATTTACCTCTCAGTGTTGTCAGAAGCCAAAGCAGTCTAGAAATGCTTGTCTGTGCTTTAAGAAGAGTGACTACACACATGCCCAGGTAAGTAGGACTTTATGAGTGGATCCTCTCTGGAAATGACCAATATGTTCAATGACCAATATGATCAAAGCTGTACCATATGACGGACTCAAAAAGCACTTCGAGCCTTTTTCAGAGTTGCCTTCCCTACACTGTTTCATGTGAAAAATGTCAAGTGTGTATTTGACAGATGCTACTCAAAGGCTGACACCAATTTTGCCCAATCAGCATGAAAGTTGTGCCAACATTTTGGTGGTCCTATCGTGTGGGTGGATCTGGAGAAAGGACTGTGTGGTGTATAGACAGATCATGGGCTTGCCAGCTTGGAGGCAGAGGAGGCTGTGAAGTGCCACATGCCTAGGTGGTCAGAGCCAGGTCTCTACATATCAGCTAGGCTGGTGTCAGGCACACTAAGAAAGTTCACAGAGTCATCCTTAGAGAAGCCTAATCTAGGAGGCACTGGGTCGCACGGAAAAATGCCAGCTGCTCTGTACGGCTCTTAATTCCTCTAGGCTTCTCTGATGCCTTTCTGCCTCCCAGAGATTGAAGAGCACCTGCGAGGCTGAAGGACAAAGAGACCCGAGTTCCTCCAAGGGAAGGCATGGAAGGTTGTCCCTCCCCGAACCCAAGGCCAGATGGTAGAGCCTGATCTGCTGTTTGCTTTGCTTCTGCTTATTAAATTAGGACCTGCCTTTCTGACAGGCTGGGATGGGCTGTAGACATACTGAAATCCCTCCCCTAAGAGGTGGGTCTGGCCATTTAGACCAAAATCTGCTCAGAGTGACAGGCCACAAACTAGCGGTCACTTCGGATGCAGCGGCAACTCATGCTGACTACCAACGTGTGCTTCAAGAGTTAAACTAGTGTAAAAATCGAGTGTAGTTACTTGAAAGTCTCAGGTGTAGGCCGATGCTCCGCAAGGCTTCGGGGTGAGGTCGTCACTGTTCCGCTCGCATTTCAAAGCATCTTCCACCAGCTTTTAAAGTCGGCAGTGAGGGCTGGACATGGTGGAGTACACTTTTAGTCCAAGCACCAGGATAGCCTGGTCTATGCATAGTGAGTTCCTGGCTCGCCAGGGCTCTCTAGTGAGACCACACTGTCTAAATAAATAAATAAACAAACAAACCAGCATTTACTACCAGGATTATAATCAGTAACATCTAATTTAGAAACTGATCATGGCTTATAAATATTTTTTTCTGTTATGATATGTCATTAATGTAAAGAAAGGCTTGACATGTTGAGGAAAAACTTGCCCTGACACCAACTACACTAATTGTAGCTGACTTGCCTCTCTTCTAGTGAGAGCCAGAGGATGGAGGGTGCTTTCCTCTACTAGCCTCCTGAGCTCACATCCTGGCCATCCTCGACCATGACTTTGCCTTCCTGAGACTCCCCACAGGCACAAGGCAGCGGGAACTGAGGGGAAGAGTAGCCGTTTTCACTGGCTAGAGGACCTGCCGCTTCTCTGCTGTGGGTGGTATTCAAACTGCAATACTACAGAAATCACAAAACATCTGCACAGCTTAACTCCGAAGGGTCTGAATCAAGTAGGGTGTGGTGGAGTATGCCTTAATCTCAGGTGAAGGCCAGAGGATCAGGAGTTCAAGGCTAGTACTGGTTTCTTATCTTGTTCAAAGACAGCATCTGGGCTACTTGATGATGTCTCAACCCACCAAAGTAAACACAACAAAAAGTGCTCTCTGGGTCGGGGCGGGCAGGGTGGGATGGGGTGAGTAACATTAATATCTTAGCAAGCAGGAAACCATTACAGCAGGGGCAGAGCCGAGGTAATAAATCAGTTTATTTCCACTCACCTGCTCACAGTTTATAACGATGGACCCAGAACTGGGCTTCTCTAACAGTCTTAATGGTTGTTGGTCCAGCTACCTGGTCAGTCTTGGGAGCTGTCACTCTGGAGAACCATGAACTTCAGAGTTAGAAATGTGAGCTGATGGCAGAATTGGGGCTTTAAACCGGAGGCTCTGGGACTCAGGTTTCCAGGGTGATTGTGGGCACCATCATCACCCCCACCCCAACATGGCCTCTGAACTTAAGTTATGATGTAGAGGGCCCTGTACTCCAACTTAAAGTGGGTGTGGGTAAGATTTGGTCCTTAGGAGCCAGAGGTGCTGACATGATTCGCCCCCAGAAAAACTGTTGTGACTGCCATTCCCTGTGCACAGTGCTGGAAGCAAGGGGAGACAGATTCCCGCTGCTGCCTGAGTACTGACTGCTCATCTCACTGTCTGAGAGGCAGCCGGAGCCGCAGTCTGGTCTTCAGCAGGTTAATGCCAATCTTCTCCAGTCAGTGGCAGGGCCTCCGGCTGGTCTGTGCCCCCACCCATCCATCCCCCCGAGTCATTTTCTGAGATCACAGGCTTAGGGAATCCGGGAGCCTCGAAGCTGTTCGTGGCAGGTCGAGAAGGCAGCCTTGAAGGCCAGGCAGGCCTCCGTGACCCGGAGTCCGCCCCTCACCTGAGCTACACCTGGGCCCGCCCGGCGCCCGCTGGCTCTCGAGGAACACAGGGCGCAACAAGCGCCAGGCACCCGCGGGAGGCGCCTCCCGGGGGCCGTGACTCTCTCCCGTGACAACACCAGCCCCATCCACCAACCCGATCCGGACCCTGCACGCCGCGGCCTGCACCACGAAGCCAGCCCAGCTGCCTGCCCTGCGCCCCGCGTCCCGGGAGGCGCCGGGCCCGGAGAGCAGGGAAGCACGGACACTCCCGCCCCGCCCTCCCAAGGTCCGGCGCCCGCAGCCACCGCGGAGTCCCGCGGGGACTCAGGGGCCCGGCGCGCCGTGGGAGCGCGGGAGAGGAGGGCGGGGCCGGCGCGGCAAGGGGCGGGGCGACCCCCCCACCCCGGGTCGTCTCTCCCGCCACCTACCCGCGGCGGCGGCGACCGCGCTCCGGAAGCCGTGCCCGGTGGCTGGGCATCATGGGAATGGCACGGCCGAGTTCCGGGGGAGGCGCGCGGCCCGGCCGGACCCCCGCCCGCGAGAGCGCGCCCACCTGCACCGCGAGCGCCCGCGCTCGGACACGCACGGCGCGCGGGAGGAGCGCATGGGGCAGCTTGGAAGCGGCCGCGGCGCCCGCGGGACTCGGAGCCTGCGCGGGGACCCTTCTTGTCCTCCCACCCGGGGCCTGGCGCAGCTCCGGGCGCCGAGAGCGTGCGCAGCCCAGGGGTGCAGGAGGTCGCGCGCGTCGGCAAGTTGGCCACGGCGAGGGGCGTGGCCGTGGAGAGAAGGAGGGCCGCCGGACCCTCGCACATACCTTCTTTTGGTCCAGATCCAGTGGCCCCCCGCGTGCCTGGCATCTGCTCACAGTTGCCCTTCCTATCCTCAAACCCAGCAGAGGTGTGCTTCCTTGCCCGCAGTTTGCACCCAGCTCAAGATTGTGCTTAGTTTGCCTGTTCTGGACACCGCGGGGCCTTCTGGGCTACCCAAGTCCTTTACTTTGTAGATCGCTTCTACATGTCTGTGCACAATGGCCCCTTTCCCCACCTTAGCCAGATCTCAGACCATGCTTAGAGATAGGAACCTTGAGGCTGAGAACTAAGCAACAGGAGTCATGCAGGGTGACCTTGCTCCACATACACACCAGTGGTCTGAAGGAACAGGTGGGATAGGACTAGCTTTTGCCAACGCGGTCAGGATTATACAGTGGAATTTCTTGGTTCTGTGGCACACTGTATGTGATGTCGGAAATCTTCCTAGTTTTCTTTTGCTTTTTAGACAGGTCTGGAGATACTGTGTTGATCATGTCAGGGAGCAAGCCAGGCTCACCCCGGGCCCTAGGCACACACCCTGTCTGATAAATCAGAGGAAAAGACTAGAGTGCCAGGGATCTGACTGGAGTAACCCCCAGAGACTTGTTCCAGAGAAGGGCTCCTTCCCGCTCTTCTCACGCTTGCTTCACCACTTCTTCCTGGTTTTTGATGTTGTTGCTGGGTTTTGTTGTTGTTTTTGTCTTTTTGAGATAGGTCTTCTGTAACCCAGACTGGTTTGGGATTCTTATTCTCGTGCCTCTACCTCCCAGGTACTAGGATTACAAGTGTCACCATGCCTAGTACAAGAAGATGTATTTCTAAGCTTGGGGATTGGGGTGGGGTTGGTGTTTCAGTCAGGGTTCTCTAGAGTCACAGAACTTATGGGTAGTCTCTATACAGTAAGAGAATTTGTTGATGACTTACAGTCTGTAGTCTAACTCCCAACAATGGTCAGCAGCAGCTGTGAATGGAAGTCCAAGGGTCTACCAGTTGCTCAGTAGGCAAGCAGGCAAGCAGAAGAAAGAGCGAATCTTCCTTCTTCCAATGTCCTTATATAGGTCTCCAGCAGAAGGTGTAGCCCAGATTAAAAGTGTGTGCCACCATGCTTTTAATCCCAGATGATCTTGAACTCAGAGATCTCCCTGTCTTAATCTTCTGGGATTCATAGCCACTATGCTGCAAGATCTCCACCCCAAGATCCAGGTCAGAAACTTCTATCTCCCAGCCTCCAGATTAGGTTCACTGGTGAGCCTTCCAATTCTGGATTTTAGTTCATTTCAGATATAGTCAAGTTGACAACCAGGAATAGCCACTACAGTCAGGGTCAAGAAACACATAAGACACGTTAGTGCTTCCATGACTGCCCCCCCCCCAACACACACTCTATCTCTTGCTCTTGTTTCTTTTTCTTTTTTTTAATATTTGTTTATTTTAGCTGGGTGGTGGTGGCACACACTTTTAGTTCCAGCACTCAAGAGGCAGAGTCAGGCAGATCTCTGAGTTTGAGACCAGCCTGGTCTACAGAGTGAGTTCCAGGACAGCCAGGGCTACACAGAGAAACCCTGCCTCGAAACAAAACAAAACACGATTCATTTATTTTATTTTATGTGTATGATGTTTGGCCAGCATGTATGGAAGCACACCACTTGGTTGTCTGGTACCCAAGAACTGCCAGAAGAGGGCATTGGATCCTCAGGAACTGGAGTTACAGGCAGTGCCACCATGTGGTGCTGGGAATTGAACCCGGCTCCTCTGCAAGAGCAGAGTAGCAATTAGCTACTGAACCACTATCCAGCCCCACTGGGAGCATTTGTTATATAAATGAGCCTGATCTCAAACTTATACAGATCCACTTGCCTCTGTCTTCAGAGCTTTGGGATTAAAGGCAAGTGCCATCACACCTGGCCTGAGTTTTTGTCACTATGAAGTAATATTACGAACATTTAGAGATAATTACACAACCAATAATGCCATCACCAAGATGTGGCTGTGGGCCTGTTTTGGCATACTTTTTGTGTTGTGAGAAACACCTTTTGGTGTACCTGAAGCCACTCTGAGTATGTCTCCTGGACTAATGCCTAGAAGACAGTAGTCTTCTTGGGAGAGATGTGAGGTGCTGGCCCTTGGCAGGTGCCCTTCAGAGATGGGGACTGTTTAGTTATTTTCTACTGCTGTGAAGAGACATCATGACCAAGGCAACTTATAGAAGAAAGAGTTTATTAAGCTTACGATTTCAAAGGGTGAGTTCATTCCACCATGGCAGGGAACATGGCAGCAGACAGGCAGGGATGGTGCTGGAGCAAAAGCTGAAAGCTTACATCTTGATCCACAAGTCTGACACAGAGAGCAAACTGGCAATGAAATCTTTGAAACCTCAAAGCCCATGCACAGTGACTCACCTTCCCTAAGGCCACACCCCCTAGCCCTTCCCAAACAGGTCCACCAATCAGGGACCAAGCAGTCAAACCTATGAGCCTATGGGGTGGGTACTCTCATTTTGTCACCACAGGGATCTACCTTGCTGTCTTCAGGGTAAGCAGACATGTCCCACTTCCTGCCAGCCTGTAGAGCTGCCATAGCACCGAGACTGCAGCAGTCTCACGGTCTCTGTGTCCCTCTCTCTTCCTCCACCCCGTCCATGCTTGGTCTGTAGCCTTGGCTAGCCTTGAACTTGCAATTCTCCTGCCTCAGCCTCTGGAGGGCTGATATTACAAGGATTATAATCTTTTAACTTTAGAGTTGTTCTTCCTTCTCATTCTCCCCCTCTTTTTCTTCCTCTGTGGTACCAGGGATTGAACCCAGGGCCTCACATATGCTGGGCCAGAGCTCGACCACTGGGTTTCACCCACAGCCAAGGGGTACTGTTTTTGTTGGTTTGCTATGCACAGTTTTTCTGGTTTTCTGTAGTTTAGTTTGTCAGATGATTGACATCTGGGCTTGCATAAGCCCACAATAGCTTTGACCATGATGTGTTGTTAGTCAGTCTTTCATTGCTGTGGCAGAATACATGAGTTGAATAACTTTGAAGAGGGAAAAACAGGTCTAGAGAGATGGCTCAGCTGTTAAGAGCACTTACTGCTCTTTCAGATGATCCAAGTTCAGTTCCTAGCCCCTGTGGTAGGTGGCTTAGGACCAGCTGATAACTCTGGCTCCAGAGGATCTGATGCCCTTCTTCTGGCTCCCACAGGCACCTACACTCACATGCACACACACTTTCACAAATAAAGTACAAAGAAGGAAAGATTTATTTTGATTTAGGGTTTTGGAAGTTGCCCTTCTTGGTTGCTTGGCCCCATGTCTTAACCCTGTGGCAAAGTAGAACCATGTCGTAGAGACCATTATTCACCTTACAACAGCCTAGAAGTAGAGGGAGAGGAAGGTGCTGAGCTCCTTTACCCTGATGACGTAACTTCCTGGCTCTAGACCCATTTCCCCTGTGTCCAGGTTATATCCAGAGTCTCATGCTTGTTTGGCATATGTACCCCACTAACCCATGTATCTAACTCTCTGTTTAGTGTTTAAACATTTGGGGAATCTCCTAGGTTGCTTAGGTTAGCCCTGGACTCACTCTGTCTTAAATGTGTAATCCTTCTGCCTCAGTTCCCTGAGTGCCAGGATTACAGATGTGTACCACCATGTCCTTTCTTATTTTATTATTTGGGTAATGGTTTATTTTTTATATATCTGAGTGTTTTTCCTGTGCTGTATGTATGTGTATTCAGTTTTATCCTGCAGTTCTGTATTCTGCAGGTAACAGAGGAAGGAAAGGGTCTAGACATTGCATGCGGAGGCCTCTGTGCCACTCGAAGCCTTCTCTTGGCCCCTGGCAAGGTAGTAGAGCGTGGGACTGTGAAAGGCAGCCTGGTTTCTGGTTGAGCTGAGGCTAGAGCCTCCATGATCCTAAAGGGACAGCAGGCCTTTCACCTGATCCCTGGGCACCAGGCTCCTGTCACGGCCTCAACCCTCCATAGATTTGTGGCCTTCAGTCACATAAGGGCAATGCCCAAGGCCCTCCACAGTTAGAGGACCTGTGGTCACGTAGCCTCAAGACAGAGCTCAGTTTTAATGATGTACCTAAAGGCCTAGAGACTTGGCCAATAAACTCTCTTTCCCAGACACTCCTCCCTGAAAAGTGTACTTAACCTCAGGACTACCCTAAGAAGTGGGGTACGGTTTTACCCACTTTCCTCTATGACAATAAATGCCTTAAAACCATGGACTGCCTCTGATCATTGGACTCTGCCATGGGGAGCCATGAAGACCTTTGCCTATAGTGTCCCTGTCTAATCTCCTGTAGAAGACCTCTCTGTGTTCCCATCCACAGCCAACACCAAGCCAAGTCCAAACCCTCTGCTGCCACCGCCAAGCCAAAGATGCTCCCCTCGGGACCAGCTAGAGCTCCCCTCTTTTCCCCCTCCACACCCAGTGATGTCTGGGTGCCCAAGAGCCTGAGAACTAGACAACCCCAGCCTCATTGCAGGCCCAAGCACCCCTGCGCCAGCTCAGGTGGTCCTGAGCCTCAGACTGTGTCCTTCCCTGCCCCCAGAACAGTGTCCCTTGGTTTCTCTGCAGCCCAAAACCCACCCAGCAGCGAAAGAATCGGATAAGTGCAGTCAAAACTTCCAGCATCCTGCCTACAGCGGCCGTTCCTTGTGGCAGAGCAGATGCAGGATCCCCACAAACCCTATAGTAGAGACCCTCTTAGGACCTCTAAAATCTTTTAATGTCATTTCTTTGCTTATTTATTTGGTGCCTGCACTTTCTGTGCATGTTGATAGGTTATTTCTCTGCCACTGAAATGAGCCAGTTCAAATCAGATTAGATTAGATCAAATGCAGGTTTAGTGGGAAGCTGCTTTCTACCCAAGGAAGGAGGCCAGAAAGTCACCATGGGAAGGGACAGATAGGAGAGGAGCAAGAGAGAAAAGAAGAAAGAGGGAGAGGGGGGAGATAGGAAAGAGTGAGAGAGCAAAATGTCTGGGTTATATAGAGAAGAACATCTCATCTCGGGGAAGGGCAGCTCAGGCCGTGAACTAGAAAGTTCAGGGTTGGGGGTCAGGGTGTGCCAGGTAGGGACTGAGGGATGCTGGGAGAACTTGGAGGCCAGGTCTGCTTTGATATGTAAACTATGTACCTCAGGGGCTGGTGAGATGGCTCAGCGGGTAAGAGCACCCGACTGCTCTTCCGAAGGTGATAAGTTCAAATCCCAGCAACCACATGGTGGCTCACAACCATCCTTAATGAGATCTGGCGCCCTCTTCTGGAATGCCTGAAGACAGCTACAGTGTACTTACATATAATAAATAAAATAAATCTTAAAAAAAAATGCACCTCAGTCCCTTTTCCTGGGGTCTAAAACCAAATACATGTGTGTACATGAATGCATGTTGTTGTGTGGCTATGGTGGTCAGAGAATAACGTGAGGTTCTCTCCTTCCACCATTTGCATCTCAGGACTGAACTCAGCTCATTAGGGTTGGAGTCAAGTGTCTTTACCCACTGTGCTCTTTTGCCTGTCCCTCTGGGAACTTTCTTTGGGTCATTCTGCAGATGGAAAGACAGGAACGTGGGGGGGGCCCTTATGGTAAACTACAGGGGTCCTTTGTCATGAGAGAACTCACCTGAAAATCGTTGCCATTGACACCCTAACTTCCAACTCTGCGTTCTTCCTCTCCCCCTTAATCTGAGAAAATGTCACAGTGAACAGACCCGGTGTGAGAAGACATATAAGACCCATATTTGGGATGCTGCCCTGACTGTGTCACAAGATATGTGTGTGTCAAGTTGTGTGGGTCTGTGAGCTGTGAACATTGTCCTGAAATCAGGCCCACAGCACTGTCCCAGTGCACAGCACTGACCAAGTGCACAGCTGCAAAGGCTGTTCTTTGCTTGACAACATAAATATCCCTAAGAGATGACTGAGGGGAAGAAAGTAGTATAAGTTGCCGTTCACCCGGGCGGGCGGCAGTGACTCAGTTCTAAAGAAGGATTGTCATGTGCCCTGGCGAGAGGAGAGGTCCCAGGGCCATAGATGTATGCAAGCCAAACCAAGCCAAGCCAAACCAAGGCAAACCAAACCAAACCAAACCAAGCCAAGCCAAACCAAAATCAAAACCAAGCAACCAAATCACTGTGGCAGACAAAAGGAAGCGGCATCCTGTGTCCTGGAGAGGAAGGTGGGCATGGCCTATCCACAGCTACCTGGTGGTGCATCCTGCTGTGAACCGTGAGATGGATTTTGGACTGTGCCCTGCAGTGGAGAGTGGGGTGAAGATAGGAGTCGTGGAGATGTTCGTGTTGCTTCTTCTTGTTGTTGTTTTGTTTTATTTTGTATTTTGAGACAGGTTTCTCTGGATGTAGACCAGGCTGGCCTTGAACTCATAGAGATCTACCTGTCTCTGCTTGCTAGAGATTAAGGTGTGTGCCACCACACCCAGCTTGTGTTGTCTTTTATGCTGTATGAACATTTATAATCATAAGCAGTGATCTCACATCTCTATAACTTAAATGCTGAAAATATTTAATGCAAGCACATAAATATTTATGCATGCAAGATGGATATGGTGGCTTATACTAGCTTATATTAGGTTTGAGAAACCAAGGCAGGAGGATTGCCAGGTCCATATAACAAGATGCTTGTCAAATAAGGAATATCCATGCTCTCAATACTTTTTTTTGTGCAACTGTATGTAATGTGTATCTGTACGGATGTTCACATGTGTGGTAACATGAATGTATAGGTATACATGTGTGTGCATGTGTGTGGAGGCCAGAGGTTGACATCTGGCATCTTCATAGATTGCTGCTCTCTGTTTACTGAGGCAGGGACTCTCAGTGAACCCAGACTTGCCTATTCAGATAGTTTAGGTAGCGAGTTTGCCCCTGGATCTGTCTCCTGCTCCCAAGTGCTGAGATTACAGGAGACCCACATCCATTGGACTTTTCCTTGCATGCAGGAGACTCAAGTGCCAATCCTCATGTTCGCACAGTAAGAACATCTCCATTGACACATCTCTCCAGTCCTCCCCATCCCCGTTCTGTATGCATGAATGCACCATGTCATGTGGGTGGAGGTCAGAGGATACCTTTCAGGAGTTGGTTCTGGCAGAGACTGAACTCGGGAGGTCAGGTTCGGCAGATGGCATTCTTACCCTTGGAGTCTTGCCCGGCCATCTTCCGGGCAGTCATGAAGTAAGTGGCTCTGCTTTGCCCTGCTGTTCTGTTCCGCAGCGATGTCCCCCCATCAGAGGCATGCCAACATAAAACCAGTTGATCGTGGATCCAAACCTCTGGAATGGAAATGCTAACAGACTGCAAGTGGGCTGTGCTTTGAGAAGCACCTGACATTCTCTAGATTTGGTGTGTTAAAACATAACAGGGGAAGCCGGGCGTGGTGGCGCACGCCTGTAATCCCAGCACTTGGGAGGCAGAGGCAGGCGGATTTCTAAGTTCGAGGCCAGCCTGGTCTACAGAGTGGGTTCCAGGACAGCCAGGACTACTCAGAGAAACCCTGTCTCGAAAAACCAAAAAACAAACAAACAAACAAACAAACAAACAAAAACATAACAGGGAAAAGATCTAAAACAATCACCTCAGCCACGAACATGTCTATACCAGAAGAATTTAAGCTGTGGCATGAGTTATTGATTTTTTTTCTCTGCATTTTGTAATTTTTCATAATCAGTATTACTTTTTTTTTTTTTTTTTCGAGACAGGGTTTCTCTGTGTAGCCCTGGCTGTCCTGGAACTCACTCTGTAGACCAGGCTGGCCTCGAACTCAGAAATCTGCCTGCCTCTGCCTTCCGAGTGCTGGGATTAAAGGCGTGCGACACCATGCCCGGCCAGTATTACTTTCATATTTTATAAGCAGAAAAAATGATTTATTTAAAAATATTTTTTTACAAGAGCATGGTGTGGTGGTGTATGCTTTTAATCCCAGTGTCAGTGCTTAGGAAGCAGAGATGGGCAGATCTCGGAGAGTTTGAGGTCAGGCTGCTCTGCACAGTGAGTTTCAGGACAGCCAGAGCTACATGGTGAGACCTTGTCTCAGAAAAAAAAATTTTTTTGTTTGTGTGTTTGTGTGTGTGGGTGTGTGTCTGTGTATATATAAGTATGTGCACATGTGTGTAGGTGAGGGGAAGCAAGAGTGAGGTCAAGGTGTGTCCAAACCCTGAAAATCTCACCCTGAGACTGGCAGGAGCAGAGCTGCCTCTTTCTTGCGCTGGGCCTGCACGTCCTGGTACACATAAACCTTACAACCTCCTCCATGCCCGTGAGCGGTCATGTAGCCTGGTGGCCAGGTTTCAGGTTAAACTTCCTTTCCTTATAAAGACTTGTCCATCTCACAGCTGGAATTCCTCTTCACGCAAATGAAGCACTCCCGGTACCTCAGCCCCAGCCACTGGTGTACATCTGCTCCAAAAACCCCTACCTACTCCCTGAAATTTATATATTGCTTGTTCACCCCCAATAAAAAGAGCTACTTCACTGAAAACCATTTTCAGAGAAGGCTGTTTCTTCTGCATTCACACCAACCAAGATCTTGCCTAACCCACCAGCCCAGGTTAACCCACCAGCCCAGGTTAACCCACCAGCCCAGGTTAACCCATCTGCCCAGGTTAAGCTTCTTTCCCTCCAGTCTGGCCTGCTGCACATTGTGTCTGAATACCTCGGTGACATGCAGGTCCCTGCAGAGGCCAGGAGAGGGTGTCAGCTCTTCCAGACCCCCAGTTACTTGATGGTGCTGGGATGTGAACTCTAGTCCTCTTAACTACTGAGCCATCTGTCCATCCCCTCTTTTAATGAAAAGCAATTATATTTATTTATGTATTTATTTAAAGGAAGGCAGATCTGAGTTCCATTACAGGTAGGGCTGCATAGTAAGACCTTGTCTCAAAAAAAGTTACATTCATTTCTTTTTTTCTTTGTTTATTTATTTTATATGAACTCCTGTGTAGGTCAGAAGATAACTTTTGAGAGTCGGTTCTCAAGAAATAGAAAAAAACCGCATGCCTTTAATCCCAGCACTCGGGAGGCAGAGGCAGGTGGATTTCTGAGTTCGAGGCCAGCCTGGTCTACAAAGTGAGTTCCAGGACAGCCAGGGCTATACAGAGAAACCCTGTCTTGAAAAACCAAAAAAAAAAAAAAAAAAAAAAAAAGAAATAGAAAAAAAATAGAAAAAAAATTCTTCCCTCCCACCTTGTAGGTCTCAGGTTATTGTGTTGATGGCAAGTGCCCCTACCTGCTGAACCATCTTGCCTGCTTCCCCATCCCCCAAACTTTTGTCTTAGAGAAAAATCCACTGAATGTCCTGTAGGTACAATATTTTATTCTACTTTACTGGTTTCTTATATCTACCACTCAACTTCCCCAACACTAGGTAGGAGAGAAAGAGAGGTTAGAGAGGAAGATGGCATAGATCTGTTTAGACTACTTCTTGCTGATTAGGATGTCAAGTTTCTCGGGGCAGTCCAATTTTAGTTGTCAGAAAAGCTCTAAGCAGCGGTCAAGCAACCCAGCATATCTAGCCCAGCATCAGGACCCAGCAGCCCGGGGGGTGGGGGGGGAGTGGCCGCGGCCACCATCCCAGCATCAGGACCCAGCAGCCCGGGGGAAGCTGCCGCCACCATCCCACTGGGGGTCTCCCATTTACTTTTCTCCAGAGTCCCTAGAAGTAAACTATCTGTAGCTGGCAAAATGACACACTTCTTAGAGCACAAGACAATCATAATGGCTGTGGACAGTCTGGAGCAGCCCCATATCCCACACATGAGATTAAAACAAAAAAAACATTTATATAATATAACTGGGTTTTTAAGAAACAAAAATTCTCACTACATGTCTTTTTTTTTTTTTTTTGGTTTTTCGAGACAGGGTTTCTCTGTGTAGCCCTGGCTGTCCTGGAACTCACTTTGTAGACCAGGCTGTTCACTACATGTCTTACTTTTTAGTGTTTACTTATTTATTTAGAGATGGTGTCTCGCTGTATAGTGCTGGGCTGGTGCTCACTCTGTCAAATAGGCCGACCTTGAGCTTGCCATACCACTCCTGCTTCTGCCTCCAGGTGTGCTCCATGACACACAGCTTATATACTTCTTTATGTCTTTAAAAAAAGGTTTTGCGGGGGGTTGGAGAGATGGCTCAGCGGTTAAGAGCACTGACTGCTCTTCCAGAGGTCCTGAGTTCAAATCCCAGCAACCACGTGGTGGCTCACAACCATCTGTAATGAGATTGGATGCCCTCTTCTGGTGTGCCTGAAGACAGCTACAGTGAACTTACATATAATAAATAAATAAATAAATAAATAAATAAATAAATCTAAAAAAAAAGGTTTTGCAAAGAAAAACTTTCCTACCATATTTTACTTAGTTCTTCCAAATTCTCAGTAAACAGTTCTGCAATCATGAAAAAAATTAAAAAGTTATGCATCCAGAAGCATTTATCTCTGAGTAACAAGCTGGTGGGTGGCGGTACTTGCTTCCTCTGAGGCCGCAGAAGGGGACAGCCTGTTTTCACCAGGGGCAGCCTGGGTTGGAGGAAGTCCTCATCAACTGGATTCATTTTGAAAATTCTATTCTTTTTGTGGGGATGTGAGGCCCCTAAGAGAATATTTCTTGAAGCCCAGGTTAGCCCTTATGGCTTTTATGTACTGCATAAGGAGAGTCTAGTTCTCCTGAACCTTCTGCTTCCCCCTCCCAAGCACTGGGGGTTAAGGATGTACACTGCGCGTGTGTGTGTGTGTGTGTGTGTGTGTGTGTGTGTGTGTGTGTGCCTGTGAAGGCTGGAGGACAAACTCTGGCCCTTTTGAGATAGAACCTCTCATTGGCATAGAAGTTCGTCAAGTAGGCTAGGCTATCCAGTGAGACCCAGGGAGCCTCCTGTCTCTGCTGCCTCAGTACTTGGATTACATATGTGTCATTAAAGCAAAAAATTATTTTAATTATTTTATTTGTATGGGTATTTTGCCTGCATGTATGCCTGTGCACCACACGTACTCAGTACCTGAGGATGCCAGAGAGACCGCTGAATCCTCCGGAACTGAGTTACAGATAGTTCTGAGTCATGAGTGCTGGGGATCAAATCCAGAAGAGTAGCCAGTACTCAGTACTCTTGGCGACTGAGCAGTCCTGGGGCTTGAACTCAGGTCCCTGTGCTTGCAAGTCAAACACTTTACCTACTGGGCTATTTTCCTAGTCTGCAAAGCATTGTTCAATGCTGGTGGGGTGGTTTGAATATGCTTGGCCCAGGGAGTGGCACTACTTGGAGGTGTGGCCTTGGAGTGGGCATGGCCTTGTTGGAGTAGTATGTCACTGTGGGCATGGGCTTTAAGACCCTCATCCTAGCTGCCTGGAAGCCAGTCTTCTCCTAGTAGTCTTCAGATGAAGATGTAGAACTCTCAGCTCCTCCTTCACCATGCCTGCCTGGACGCTGCTATACTCTCACCTTGATGACAGCAAACTGAACCTCTGAACCTGTAAGCCAGCCCCAGTAAAAAGTTGTCACAAGGAAAAGAATTGCCTTGGTCATGGTGTCTGTTCACAGCAGTAAAACCCTAACTAAGTCAGCTGGGATTTTGGATTTTTTTATTTATTGCCAGCCTTTTACTCAATTCATGACTTATAAATTCAGGAGACAACTTGACTCTTAGAAGGTCTGTTTCTAAGTAGCATTTCAAGTTATTGAAAAAGCAAAATTCCCGAGGAAGAGTTGCTAGGGTGAGCAGCTTGGAGCACATAGGGAGAAGCAGGACACTTGACCAGATTATTTTTTTGTTTGTTTGTTTTTTTGTTTTTTGTTTTTTGTTTTTCGAGACAGGGTTTCTCTTTATAGCCCTGGCTGTCCTGGAACTCACTTTGTAGACCAGGCTGGCCTCGAACTCAGAAATCCGCCTGCCTCTGCCTCCCGAGTGCTGGGATTAAAGGCGTGCGCCACCACGCCCGGCATTGACCAGATTATTTAAGGTTGGCAATGCTTTCCAAGTCAGGGGGTGGGAGAATTATTTTCTCATTGACTCTTTGAAGAAAATAAATCGGAGGAAGGCCCTGTTGTTGCTTCTCCTTTTAAAAAATTATTTAAAAAATGTAATTATGTGAATTTGTATATGTCTGTGTTTGTATTTGCATGTGAGTGCAGATGCTCTCGGAGGCCAGAAGAGAGCATCAGATCCCCTGGAGCCAGAGCTACAGGCAGTAAAGAGCTGCCTGACATGGGGCCTGGGAGTGGAACTAGGGTCCTCTGGGAGAGCAGGAAGCTCTCTTAACCACTGAGCCTCTCTCCATCTTCTAGACCCTGTTTCTTATGAGCTGACTTTTTGTGCTGCTTCATTCCTTCCCCTCACAGTTAGGCCTAGGAGACCTGGATGTAAGGTGGCACAGAGGGGCCTGGAGGGACCAGAACAGGGAGAGGTGGCCCCTCTGCAAAGGCATGAGAACTTGTGAAGGGAAAGCTTATGTGAGGAAAGTCTAAGGAAATGGTACTTCTCAGACCAAGAAAACCCCTGGGGCAGGAATCCCACACAACCGAGACCCCCACCCCCCAGCTAAGAGCACCCTCAGGCTAAGGCAAGCAGTCACACAGCTCTGTTGTTATGCTGACAGACTCTCCAGAGGCCTCAGCTGAGGATGCTTGCTGGCATCCAGAGCAGTGGTAGCCCCTTACAGAGCCTCCACTGAAGATGCTACTTGGATGTCACAGCACACACAGTGAGTGACCCTCTTCCCAGGACTGTCAGAGTGAGCAGTCCCAAGGGTGTGCTGTACACTGGTGACAAGCTAAGCCCTGGCCACTGAGGACTGCTGAGCCTTTAAGGGGTCCCAGGCAGCCACTCTGTGTCCCTCACGATCCTCCCGGTCTTGTGAAGCAGGTGTAGGATCTTCGACTTTCTGGCAGGAGCTGGCACGATCTCTATTTTAGGCTAAGATTCCGTTAATTTTGTAGAACTCTGAGGCACGTTGCTGAAACCACACGCAGTGGAAGAGGCTGTGGAAAATGTGTCAGGCGTTCTAAGATTGTATGACTTACGTATGAAAACCCAAAATAGAATGTTAACCAGCAGGAATATGCCCACCGCAGATGTGCCTGAGGAAGTTACCACAGGCACACTTCCCCACTCTCGGAGAGCAAGTGAGGTGCAGAGAGGAAACCAGAAAGTCTACACGCCTCCCAAGCCTCTCCTGAAGATTATCCTCTTTCTGCTCCCCTTCAAGAGAAAGAAGGTTGGGAAAGACAACATAGGACGTGTGTGTGTGTGTGTGTGTGTGTGTGTGTGTGTGTGTGTGTAAAATAAGACAAATGTCTTATATCTTGAGACATGGGCAGGTAAATTGAAGTTTGTAGCTATTAGTTGGAGGCCAATGAACGGTGGGTAGAAGGCTGGACTCTGTGATTCTTGCAGGGCCATACTAGAGCATAAGGAACTTAGCTCATTTTCTGTCACTATAATACAGTATCTGACATGGGGTGATTGATAGAGGGAGGAAGCTCATTCAGTTCAAGGTCTGGAAGCTCAGCAGCCTGAGAGCATCCTCTGAGAGTCTGCCTGGCGTCCTGTCACATGGCACAGGGATTTTATGGCAAGCAGAGGAAGCAGACTAGCCTCAGTCTCCCTTCCATTTTTCTTTTCTTGTATTTCTTCCTTTTCCTTTACATTCCCCCCTCCATCCCTCCTCCCCTCTCTCCCTCCCTTATTTGTTTCTTAGGGCAGAGTTTCAGGTAGTGCAGGCTGTCCTCCATTCACCATATAGCTGAGACAAGCCTTGAACTCTTCCTGCCTTCACTTCCTGATTGCTGGGATTACAGGTGTGCACACCCAGGTGTGTTTTTAGCCAGGCACCCACGATAAGGGTGGAGGGTAGAGACAGGATGGACCATGGAGATGTTGGCAGGGCTTCAGCCCAGAGCTGAAGGTCACTGAATGGGGACATCTGAGTGGCTGACGTAGCGGCAACTGCTGCATTTCCCAGCCATGCTCTGAACCCAACCAAGAAGGCTCCTCCAGTCATTACTCAAAGCAAAATGCACGCAATGAGCAGACCAGAGTGGTATCCTTTAGTGGGGACGGAGGCCAGGGACATTAGGAGCCCAAACCCCACCAACGGAGGTGTGGCTTCCTGAGCTCTGCCTGGTCCACTCACAGTTAAGGTCCTGTTGCTATGGGATTTCCAGATTGTCTATCTAGCACAGCAGAAACTTTCTGCTTAACTCTGTGTCCATGGGGCTCTCCTCAGTGAAATGAGTCTTATACCCAAGGGCTCAGAGGTGGATGCTTGGACACAGGGGAGAGGCACCTTCTGCTCAGACCTCCATGTCACTGATAGTGTTTGTAATCTCTACCACCGAGGACAGAAAGGGATAGGAATGTGGTGGAATGTGGTACAAACTGTCTTTAAAAGATACTCTTGCTTTTAAGATAGAATCTCCTGCAGCACTTGGGAGGCAGAGGCAGGTGGATTTTTGTGAGTTCGAGGCCAACCTGGTCTACAGAATGAGGACAGCCAGGGCTACACAGAGAAACCCTATCCCTATCTCAGACACAGAGAGAGAGAGAGAGAGAGAGAGAGAGAGAGAGAGAGAGAGACAGAGAGAGAGAGAGAGACAGAGACAGAGAGAGAGACAGAGAGAGAGAGAGACAGAGACAGAGACAGAGAGAGAGACAGAGAGAGAGACACAGAGAGAGAGAGAGAGACAGAGAGAGGTGGGGTGGAGGAAATCTACCCTTGACCTGTTGAAGAAGCAGCTGCTTCATCCAAACTCACAAAGCAAGAAAGCTGGGCCTTTGAGAGTGACACCAAAGAGAGAAGACAGTTTCATGTCTGATGCTTGCCCTAGAATCCCCTGACCTGACCCAGCAGGAGACACGGAAGCTATGTTCAAACTTCACTATTTAGGAGCCAGGGGAATAAAGAGCACTTCCTGCTGTTAGCTGCCCAGGACTCCCCCCCTCCCACTCCCCCTCCGCTCCATCCTCCTCCTCTCCTTCCCCCTCCTCCTCTCCATCCTCCTCCTCTCCATCCTCCTCCTCTCCTTCCCCCTCCTCCACCCTCCTCCTCTCCATCCTCCTCCTCTCCTTCCCTTTTCCTCTCTTGTTCTTTTCCTCTCTTCCTTCCCCTTTTTGTTCTTCTCACTCTTCTCCCCACACCCTATTTTGAGACAAGATCTCACCACACACTGAGGATGGCCCAAAAATCTCCTGTATCTCCCAAGTTTAAGAGTGTATACTATCAGCAAAGGCAGAGGCAGAGGCAGGCGGATCTTGGAGTTCGAGGCCAACCTGGTCTACAGAGTGAGTTCCAGGACAGCCAGGGCTACACAGAGAAACCCTGCCTTAAAAAACAAAAACAAAAGCCGGGCGTGGTGGCGCACGCCTTTAATCCCAGCACTCGGGAGGCAGAGGCAGGCGGATTTCTGAGTTCGAGGCCAGCCTGGTCTACAAAGTGAGTTCCAGGACAGCCAGGGCTACACAGAGAAACCCTGTCTCGAAAAACCAAAAAAAAAAAAAAAAAAAAAAAAAAAANAAAAAAAACAAAAAAAACCAAAAACAATGGAAAACCAAACCAAAGCAAACCAAACCAAATTAAAAGAGCCTACACCCCTACATCTGGTTCTGCGGGTTTTTCTTAGCCCAAAACTGCTCTGAGGAAAAACTCTTTGTGACAGGCAGAGGAGGGGATCCAGAGCTGACAGTTCAAGGTCTTGGCCTTTAAGGCTCAGTGAAGGGAGGGAAGGACCATTTGTAACAGAGTCAAGGATGTGGCCCAAAGTCAAGGGCAGTTAGGGAGTCCTCACCTCACTGGCACAGAACTCCTGGCAGCTGGCCAAGAGCCTGGGCTCCTATGAAGGCAGGCGGAGGGGGGGGGCAGCTGCTGGAACCCCAAAGCCCCTTCCTTGGTTGTGGATTCCATGCCCCTAGGAGGATGCTGAAAAAGTGACAAAAAGCTGTCTGAGACTGTAGTGTGTGTGTGTGTGTGTGTGTGTGTGTGTGTGTGTAGGAGTGCCTTCTGGAGGAACGTGGAAAGCCAGACTGAAGCCCGGTTGCCTCTGCCATCTTGCTGATAGTGACAGAGAGAAGTTACTCCAGATGCCCATCCTGAGCCCAAGCCTATTATTACTATTATTTTTTTTTGTTTTTTGTTTTTTTGTTTTTCGAGACAGGGTTTCTCTGTGTAGCCCTGGCTGTCCTGGAACTCACTTTGTAGACCAGGTTGGCCTCGAACTCAGAAATCCACCTGCCTCTGCCTCCCAAGGGATTAAAGGCGTGCACCACCACTGACCGGCTTCAAGCCTATTCTGTTTTAATAAAAGTTGCAGGGGGCTGGTGAGATGGCTCAGCGGGTAAGAGCACCCGACTGCTCTTCTGAAGGTGATAAGTTCAAATCCCAGCAACCACATGGTGGCTCACAACCATCCGTAACGAGATCTGGCTCTCTCTTCTGGAGTGTCTGAGGACAGCTACAGTGTACTTACATAAAATAAAATAAAATAAAATCTTTAATAAAAAGTTGCAAAAAACGTCTACAGTTGATCCAATAATACTGTTGTGCAAGGGAAATGTTAGTGACCCCCCCCCCCAAAAAAAAAAAAAACAGACAGGAGCCAATCTGATGCAACTCACAGCATGGTCTTTATTCTATTTGAGCTAGTTTGGGCCCCACCAATGCCCACCATCACGCAGGACGGTTTTGGTTGTGGTGGGGTGCAGAATGGCTATTGGGGCAAGGCTTTATAGTAAGCAGCAAGCAGGGGATACGTGTGCAAGGATCTAATTGGAAAGCTGCTGTGGCCTTTAACATAATTGGCTGGTGCTGGGAGTCCTATCATAAACTTAACTTCTGCTCCCCTCTGTATTGGGGGTCGTTAGGCAGGGGGTGACCTGGGGTGTAGGTGTGTTGGGGGAATAACTTGCAAACGCTGGTCTTGATGGGGATTAGCCTAGAGACTGAAGCTAGGCTCAGGTTTTGTTGGGGGGCAACTTGGAAACTAATTCTAGGTACCAGCCTGTTAGTTTACCTGAGTTCAAACTTAGGTCAGGTTCTCTAAAATGGAGTCTGAACTTAAAAGATTTGACATCTCAATACCCCTTAGTTTTCTAATCCACAGAAGGAAGACTCAAGGGATAGAATACTATGTACTCAAGACCTTAATTATAGGGGCTGGGGGAGCCCCTGTCTGTCTTCCACTGTGTCTCTGTGTATCTCTCTGTTCCCCCACCCCCACCCCAGCCCTGGCTATTCTGGAATTTCCAGCTACTGGAATTAAGGGCATGCTCCATCACACCTGGCCGGAGGGGTGTTTCAGGTATGAGAGTCCTCAGTTCTGGAACTGGTTCTCCCACCCTGCAGCCAGCTAAGATGGAAGGATCACCTCTGTTAGGTCCAAAGGAAATCCCAGTTCAAAAACTCCCAGCACTTGGGAGGCAGAGGCAGGCGGATTTCTGAGTTCGAGGCTAGCCTGGTCTACAAAGTGAGTTCCAGGACAGCCATGGCTACACAGAGAAACCCTGTCTCGAAAAAACAAAACAAACAAACAAACAAAAAACCTTCCAAAAGGCACTTCAAATATTCAGCAGCAGACACAACCTGGATTTCAGGAGAATTTCTGGTGGTTAGATAAAAGCCAGCACTCTTGTGGAGGAACTTGTGAAGCCAGTTTCCTTGTAAGAGAAGTCATTTCCCTACCACTGAGTGTGGGGACAAAGGGTTATCTGAGGTGCCTGTTAGCATACCAAAGCTCATGCTGGCCTCCAGGCTCACTCACTATCTCAGAACTTGCTACACATTTTGAGCGCAGGCTTGTACCCTGACTCTTCTCACTGCTTCCCCCAACCCCCTCCACCAGCTCAAGAACCTCCTGCCCCAATCCCAGCTATGCATTTCTCCATATAATCCTGGTATTTTGTCTACTTTCTCCCTTGGTCTCCCACTTTCCCACTCTCTTGGTCCTATCTTTGCCTTCATCTCTTGTTACCCCGACCCTCCATGGCCAGGCCTGTCTGTCTGTCTGTCTGTCTGTCTGTCTGTCTGTCTGTCTGTCTGTCTGTCTGTGTCTGGACTCTTCAGATGCCTCTGGCTCCCCTCTTCCTCCAATCTGCAACAAACACTTTCAACCAGACCACGAAGCAGTCATGTTGCCAGTTTGTAGATTTGGTGTTGATCTGGGGCCTGACTCTCCTAACTTAATCACGCAGCTGACCTGGTTCTCCTGGTTCTGCTGCCATCTGCCACCCACCATATTTGACTCCAAGTTTCAGAATCTGCCTCTTCAGCTGCTGACTCTCTCCACCTGCTCTGCTTCTCCACGGTGATTCTGGATATCTCTCATGCTCTCTGGGCATCCATCAAGTGGAAAGACTCTGTCTCTCCCTGACTCTCCCTCCAGCTCCTCTCTCCTTTTGTATAGGGTCAACTCAGAGCTGCCTGCTTTGACTCTGTTAGCTCCAGGAGCCCACTACAACTACAAAGTCACACCAGCATGCCTGCAAGCTCCTCTTGTGCTACCAGGCTCCCATCAGATGGAAAGGGACACCTCTTCTCTGTGATTTGTGACATTTCTCTCTGACAAATCTCTCCATCTGCTTAGGAAGTCTTGTCGCCAGGACACTTCCTCTTTTCTCTCCCATCCCCTGCTTGCAGGTTCTCAGCTCCTTCCTAGAGCTCGAGCTGTCTCTTTTGCCTGTGCCTGTGCCTGTGCCCTGCTCCTGACTGCTCCCGGCTCCCTCCTAAGGCTTCCCCACCCCTACCCCAGCAGCAGGGTGCTCTCAGTGACCCCCCTGGCTGCTTAAGTCCTAGAGATACATCAGACAGCTTCTCTAGCTTTCCTGGGCCTTGGAATCCTCCCTCTGATGGAGGTCCCTCCTCCTCTAATCTCCATTCCTCTTTGGATTCAGATTCCATTGAGCCTACATGTCTGCAAAGGGTTCAGACAGCTCAATGGCCACAAAACACACTTGATTTTCAAATTCAAGTTAATTGTGACAACTTCTGCCATCACGAAAGTCTCTTATTGTTAAACTTTCTTCTTTCCACCTTTGAGAATCTCTTATCTCTCTTTAGACTTTTTGTGCTCTACTCTCAATAAATCTCTAAAAACATTGTTTCAACTCTCTTATCTCAGGATTAGTAAAATCATTGGGTGTGGTCAAAATCTGTAAACCCTGTAACAGCAAGTTAGCTTTAAGTTTGTAAGGATCTGGGGGATAGTGATGCACGCCTTTAATCCCAGCACTTGGGAGGCAGAGGCAGGCGGATTTCTGAGTTCAAGGTCAGCCTGGTCTACAGAGTTTTAGGACAGCCAGGGCTATACAGAGAAAGACCTGTCCCCCAAAACAACCAACCAACCAAACTCCCAAAAACTTGTAATAAAAAGGGCTGATAGTAAAATAAAAATCTGTATATAGGATATAATATCACTATTAGTATAATTGCTATGTAAATATTACTATAATACTACTAAAAATGACATTATTAGTATTAGTATCAGCAGTATTAGTAGTAGTAGTAGTAGGATTTTTTCCAAACCAGGGTTTTTCTGTGCAGCCTCTGTTTAAACTCTTTTTTTTTTTAAGGTTTATTTATTATTATATCTAAGTACACTGTAGCTGTCTTCAGACACACCAGAAGAAGGCATCAGATCTCATTAAGGATAGTTGTGAGCCACCATGTGGTTGCTGGGATTTGAACTCATGACCTTCGGAAGAGCAGTCGGTGCTCTTAACCACTGAGCCATCTCTCCAGCCCCGTCTGTTTAAACTCTTGTTGGGCAGATATTCTCACACAAAGACTTTCTGTGCTAGTCTTTTATAGTGGCCATGTGTAAACAGCACACATAAGGCTCCTCCTTCATATCCCCACGCCTGCTTTCTTTCTTTCTTTCTTTCTTTCTTTCTTTCTTTCTTTCTTTCTTTCTTTCTTTCTTTCTGTGCTGGGGATAGAATCTAGGGTCTTGTGCAGACCAGTTTCGGAGCTGGGTGTGGTGGCACACACCTTTAATCCCAGCACTTGGGAGGCATAGGCAGGCGGATTTCTGAGTTCGAGGCCAGCCTGGTCTACAGAGTGAGTTCCAGGACAGCCAGGGCTACACAGAGAAACCCTGTCTCGAAAAACCAAAAAAAAAAAAAAAAAAAAAAGAGAGATGGAAAGATAAGGAGGTTACCCACACCACCGAGAGTCTGGGCTCTGCCGGGCGGGCGCTGTCCACACCGATGAAGGGAGTGTGGGGGATCCCTCTGTGGCTGAGTGGGAGGTTGAGAGGCTCCGAGGGACAAGAACTCACAGAGAGGAGCCAAGCCAGGGCTGAGTCAGATCCAAGCAGAGTGTCAGAGGGGACCTGCTCCCATGTGGCCTCCAGGGCCTTCTCCTTTTGAAGCAATTACGCAAGGCCTCTTTTCTCAGCAGCTCCCTCTGATAGCAGCGATCCGTTCCTGTTATAGTCTAGATGAAAGGCTCCGGGTTAAAATTCGCCTCCCAGGAAATTCATTCATATCATGTTTAGTGGAAGAGGCTGCTGAATATGTGTGGAGAATACCAACTCAGCCCAGAGCAGCAACCTGAACTGATGCTCCCGATCCTGGAGCGAGGCAGGGCTTCAGCGGGATCCAGAAGAGGTCTGTGAGAACCTAGGTCATTGGAGCTGGGTGGGCACACTTGGTAGCCTGGGGTCAGAGGATGTTTATGAGTTCCAGGCCTGTCTCAAACAAAATAAAGAGCTGTGGACACCTTATAATCTCAGCACCGGAGGTGGGGGTCATCTTAGCTACATAGTGAACTTGAGGCCAGCCTGGGCTACATGAAATCCTGTCTAAAGGAGCCAAAACCCCAAAGAAATAATAACAGCAAAATCAAAATGTTCTATTATACCATAAATTTCCAGGTCTCACCCTGGAGTATGGGCTGTTGGCACTTGGAAGTGGAGGTCAGGGATGTGGCTTAAGGTTTTAGGGTGGTAAAAATGGTCCCTAAGACCAACAATTTATCCAGCAACAAGGCCAGCCATGCAGTGTCTGAAGCGTCTGCCTTAAATGGACCTTTAGGACAGAGCGACGAATCTGGCTTTTGGCAGAAAAGAACACAGTTTTTTTCCTATTTTCTATTTGTGTGGAAAATATGTTTATTATAAAGAAAAAAAAAGTCCGTCAACCCCTGTGGAAGTGTCTGTCTCTCGGTGCATCCTTTGACTCAGACACACACACATCCGTCCCCTGCTTTTTCATTGTGATTGATTTAAGGCAGCCAGCGAATTAATTGGTTTAAATGTTCCAACCTGAAGGCAAGTTCCCTTGATGGATGTGTGTGCCTGGCGCACAGACGACAATCGATAGACATTTGCAGGGTGCACAGGAGTGGAGATGTGCTGGGCAGGAGGGGAGGTGGGAGTTTCCAAGACACAGCATGGGGGGGCTGTCACTGGCCCCCTGGTGGGAGTTTCCAGGTGACACCCTGGGGTCACAGGCTCCCTGATGGGAGCTTCCAGGTGACAGCCTGGGGAGACAGCCTGGGGTCATAGGCCCCCTGTCTTTAGCCAGGACATCCAAGAAGGACCACACAGGGCCAGCAGATGGAGAATGAGCCAGGTTGACAGAGAGGACACAGCAACTAGAGTTAGAGAAAGCCTCCTCAATTTCCCATACTCTCAGGACGCTTCCCAGCCTCAGAGGGGTCATTATAAATGCTCTTTGGAGGAGTAATCTTAGCTCTCATTGCTAATACTTCCCTCAATTCCGATGTCTTCTTTAAAAGATTCTGCCTGCCTTCTTCACAGAAAATACCTTGAGAGAGATAATTAGAGGGGCAGAGCTGAAGCTCTGGACTCTGCTTACAGGAAACCCTGGCTCCACCATCTGCACTTGCAAAAATCAATCAATCGGGCTGCTGAGATGGCTCAGTGGGTAAGAGCACTGACTGCTCTTCCGAAGGTCCTGAGTTGAAATCCTGGCAACTACATGGTGGCTCACAACCACCCGTAATGAGATCTGACGCCCTCCTCTGGTGAGTCTGAAGTCAGCTACAGTGTACTTATTTATAATAATAAATAAATCTTTGGGTTGGAGTGAGCAGAGACTGAGTGAGCGGAATTGACCAGAGTGAGCAGAGGTCCTAAAACTTCAATTCCCAACAACCACACAAAGGCTCACAACCATCCTTACATCCATACATTTTATGTATGTGTATTCACATACATAAAATAAATAAACAAATCTTTAAAAATCAATCAATCAATGAACCAACCAACCAATCAAAATAAAATAAAAGCAAAACAGTAAAAACAAACAGGTCAGTGGGTACAGGCATCAGTGGGTACTGGCAGCTGGGAGTCAGGGTGGGCTTGTGGGAATTAGCACAGGACATCTCTGTCTCTGTCTCTTTCTGTCTCCTCCCCTCATTGCAGTCTAGTCTGTGGAGGGTGGTGGTCTTGACACTAGGACAGTAGGGATTCAGGAGTTTCAGGGACAAAGGCCTCCATCTGTTTCTTACATATGATACGGAGCCACAACATCCGTCTTCACTTGGTTGGCTTGTGACATCCATCAGGAGATACCTCCAGGGTGTCTCCTCACCTCACAGCTTCCAGGAGAGCCTTATATTCATAAGGTCAATGCCGCCATCAATCAGACGGCTTATCAGGGAAGTAGACTTTTTTTTTTTTTTTTTTACTATTTTCCTGTTACCATTTGGGAAGGAAAAGACTTCCCCTCCCTGCCCCCCAATTAGGAAAATCCTAACCAGTCCCAAGCTCTAGATAAAATGGAGGAGATACTTATCGGGCATGCCAGACATGAATATATTCTGAAGAGACACTTTAGCTCTCAGACTGTTAAAACAATGACCCCCAAGAACTGGGAATGTTACCCCAGAATCTGATCCTGGGAGAAAGAAAGCCTCCTAACCAGAAGGGGGTCTTTTCTCCCCACCCGAGAGGAACCTGCGGCATTACAGAGACAAGGAGAGGTTGGCAGTGGGCAGGATCATGGCATGACTGGGCTGTTTGGATGTGTGTAACCCTGTGCTTCACATATGTATGTGAGCCTCATGTCGGAACGAAAGACTGGAGAAGGTCACTAAGAAGTCACTAAGGGTTTCTCTGTATAGCCCTGGCTGTCCTGGAACTCACTTTGTAGACCAGGCTGGTCTTGAACTCAGAAATCTGCCTGCCTCTGCCTCCCGAGTGCTGGGATTAAAGGCGTGCACCACCACGCCCGGCCACTAAGAAGTCTTAATTGGCTTCTCAAGAATGGGTGACCAAGCCTGGCTTCTTGGGGTATAGTATCACACATGGGAATATGGAATAGGAGCTTAAAGTCAGAGCAGCACAGCATGGGAGGTTCTGGCAGCACACGGAGAAGGCCTGGACCTCAGCGAGAAGGGCCGTGCCAGCCTGTGGTGGGATCTTGCAGTAGAGTAGATTATTCTGTTTTTATTTTATGTGAATGAGTATTTTTGCCTGCGTGTATGTCTTTGTACCATGTACGTGTAGTGCCTGCAGGGGCCAGGAGATGGCACCAAATCCTCTTGTCCTCTTGGACAGAATGTGTGGTTGCTGGAGATTGAACCTGGGTCTTTTGGAAGAGCAGCCAGTACTCTTTAACTGCAGAAATATCTCTCCCTCCTCTGGTTGTTTGTTGGGCTTTGACTATGCTTCTTATGGAGTTTTTTTCTAACACAGGGATGAGCCAGGGAGGAGGCAGGTGGCTCCCCTAACAGAGGTGGGAGCCTGTCAGGGCGCAGGGTCCAGCTTGGGCTGCTGATATCATGGAGAGGACAGCTGGGTGGCAGCTGTTGACTGGTGGACCTGCTCAAGTTCTCCCATGTGGCTTGTGCTTACCTGGACCCACCCCAGGGGGAGCCCCACCCCGGGGGGAGCCCCTCTAAACACTGACCATCTCCAAGCACACAAGGCTGAGCTCATTGTCCTGCTGGTGGGAGCAGCCTCAGCTAACTACAGGGAGGAACAGAGATGCCACTACAGAGTGGGCAGTAGGTGAGAGATATTGGGATCCTCAGCGTCACCACCCCTACCAGCAGCTATGTTGGGGTATGGCTTCATGCTAATTCTGTGTGTGTGTGTGTGTGTGTGTGTGTGTGTGTGTGTGTGTGTGTATGTACATGTGTAGGCTAGAGTTCAACACTGGTTGTCATCTTTAATCAGTCTCACTGTATGTTGTTTAGTTTGAGTCAGGGTCTTACTAGCCTGTAACTCATTATATAGATGTGGCTAGTCTCCAACTCATAGAGATATGCTGTTTCTATCTCCCCCGGGTGCTGGGATTAAAGGCATATGCCATTATGCCAGGCCCTACTTTATTAAACTTAAATATTTAGCTTTATTTATTTATTTATTTATTTATTTATTTATTTATTTATTTATTTGTGTATGAGTGTTTGCCTGCATATATGTAATATATACAGATGTGGCATATGCATACCTGGTGCCTGTGGAAGCCAGAAGGTGTCAGAGCATCTGGAATTAGTGTTCTAGATGGTGCAAGCCACTATATAATTCCTGGGGACTGACCTTGGTTTGGTATGAGACCAAACGCTTTTAGCTACTAACTCATTTCCAGGCTGGCCAGCGAGCCGGGTCCTCCCCTGTCTCTGGTCCTCCCAGCCTGGGACACAGATGTGTGTCACGGCATCTGACTTTTTATTCCACCTCATGTCCTCCAGCTTCCAAGGCTAGCCCTTTACCAACCGAGCCATCTTCCCAGCCCCTCATACTAATATCTTTAGGGAAGAAACACTCTGCCACGGGTGTCTCAGGGTCCAAAGGGGCTACTCTGAGTGGCGAGACTCAAAGCCCTCCTGAGTGAACCCCTCACAGTTCACGGCAGGGCCCTGGTGCTTATAGGGTGGAAGACTGGGGGCGGGGCAGGCTGCAAACAAACCAGAAACCCCATTCCTTACTATGCTTATAGGGTGGAAGACTGGGGGCGGGCAGGCTGCAAACCAACCGGAACCGCCGTTCCTTACTAACTAGACTTTGGCATCAGGGTGTCTGACCCCAGTGACTCATGTCTCATACAGACATGTGGAATCTAACTCCTAGTGACCCATAGGGCCTGCATTAGTGACTTTTCTGTTGATGTGATAAAGCACCGTGAACGAAGGACAGCTTAAGGGGGAGTTCGTATTGGCCTCTGGTTCCAGCAGGTTAGATGTCTATGGTGACAGGAGAGGGGTGGCAGCAGGAGCAGGAAGCTGAGAAATGAGATCTCAGAAGCACACTGGAAGCAGAGAGAGTGACCCGCAAGGCTGTAAACACTCAGAGCTTGTGCCCAGTGATGTGCTTCTCCCTGCAGGGCTCTGAGCACATCATGAGGGTTTTATAATTTCCTCCAAACATCTCCACTAACCAAGGACCAAGTGCTCAAATACACGAGCCTGTGGGCTATATTCTAATTCAAACTATCACAGAGCCTCAACCCCAATGGCTACTCTCAAGAGAGACAATGTGCACGGTGAAATCTACAGCTCAACGAGACAATGAGAGTTGGGGCCACTTTTAGTTGGGTTCTAGGGATTGAACTCAGGTTGTCAGGCTTGGCTGCAAGCTCTCTTAACCGCTCAGGCATCTCTCCAGCCCCCACCTGGCTAGCTTTTATTTTTGTTCTGGCTCTGTGGACATTTCTTTTATTGATTGATTGATTGATTGAGTGAGTGAGTGAGTGAGTGAGTTTGTGTGTGTGTGTGTGTGTGTGTGTGTGTGTGTGTCTGTCTGTCTGTCTGTCTGTCTGTCTGTTTTCGAGTGTGCCACAGTAAGTATGTGGAGGTCGAAGGATAACCTTCAAGAATTGGGTTTCTTTTCCTACATAGTCCTGGGTATCAAAGCGAAGCCCTCAGGTGTTTCCAGGCCTGGGGGAGAACTGGTCAAGGTTGGAGGCTGTCTCTAATGAGGACTTTGCCCTCACATGGGCATGATAATTGTGCGGAGAGGGAGCTAGGGTCTCAGGTAGCCTAAGCTAGCCTTGAACTCATGGAGAGGGAGCTAAGGTCTCAGGTAGCCTAAGCTAGCCTTGAACTCATGGAGAGGGAGCTAAGGTCTCAGGTAGCCTAAGCTAGCCTTGAACTCATGGAGAGGGAGCTAAGTTCTCAGGTAGCCTAAGCTAGCCTTGAACTCACTGTGTAGCTGAATTCACCTCGAACTCCTGATCTTCTGCTTCTATTTCCCAAACGTGGAGGTTACAGGCTTGCCCCGCCACGGCTGTATATGTGGTGCTGGGATGGAGCTCAAGGCTCGTGCATTTCATGATGCATTTCATAATGCTTGGCAAGTGCTCTCGCCGCTTAGTTCTATCTCCGGGCTGGCTTTTCCTTCTCAGCTCTAGGGCTGAGCCCAGGGCCTTGCTCATGAGAGGCAAATGCTCTACCACTGAGCTAGGCTCAGGTTTAACATTTTATTTTGAAACAGAAAATCTCAAGGCTGGCTTTCAACTCCTTCTGAAGTCCAAGCAGGACCAAAATTTGTGATCCTTCTGTCCCACCTTGAGTATCTGAGATTATAGGACTGTACTACCAGGTCCCGTGAGAGTCTCACTTGTAAACAGGTGTATTACATATATATATATATATATATATATATATATATATATATATATATATATATATAAATCCTGGTGACTCTCCAGATTCTCCTGCGCCCGCTCTGTATGTGAGATCATTGTCTCACCTCACTGTGGTCCTTGTCCTACTTCTGGCGTTTTGGTAAACCTGGTCCCTGTGGATCCAGGCCTTCCCAGCAGGCTCCAGGAACCGGTGCCTTGCAGGAATGCTAGTTTGCCACTGGGCACAGGGAGGAGAATGACCAGCAGGGGGCAGCAGCGTGCTTCCTTTGATTTCTCAAACACTTAAAAAACAACCAATCAGTCATCCTACCAACCCTTGGGAGCCTAGCAGGGTAGGCTCTGGGATGAGCAGAGGAGGTCTCTCTCTCTCTCTCTCTCTCTCTCTCTCTCTCTCTCTCTCTCTCTCTCTCTCTCTCTCTCTCTCTCACTGCCCCTCCGTGTTGTTCTTTGTTCTAATATGGCTTCTTCTTAAAAAAACCTGCACCCACTGAGGTTCCCTGGCTCCCATTATCCGGCTCTGGTAAAGGAAGGGAGGTATCCAGGTTCTGAGGTTGCCACTGGTCATATACTCCAGAGTGTGAGAAGGGAGCTGGTTGGAATAAAGATGGCTGTTTAGATGTACAGTCTGTGCTTGGTTCCAACTGCAAACAACAACATAATAAGTTTCCTGTTGGTCAGTGCTGTAGACACCCTGGTTCCAGAACTACATTAGTAGAATGAGTTTTCTGGGCTCCTTTCACCTTCTGAAAGTGCTGGGTATAGTGTTATAGGGCAGTCACACCTAGAGAATAAGGTTTGCAAAGACCATTCCAACCTGCCCTGCAAAACTGGTTGTCCAGTCTCCCCAAGGACAGCGAGACTCTCTCAGTGCTTCTCATGGGAGCTTCTGGGGTTCAGTAGGTTGGGGTTACACTTTGTCTTCCTGAACATTCTGCTTCCCACTCCACGGCCTACTTGTGAGCAGCTCTTGATGCTGTGGTGAGAGAAGGGGTGTGTGTCTCAACTCTGTCCCTGATGACCAGGGATAGAACTTGTTCCCAGACCTCTGCTCCAGATGTGGAAGTCTTGTTTCAGGGGGTCACTGCAGGGGTCACCTGTCCTCTGAGGCTGCTGGCCAAAGCCAGGCTGTTGTCACTCATTGGGTTCTGTTCTGAATAGGCAAAGATCTTGGAGGAAAACTGAGGCAGGCCATGTGCTTCAGGTTGATGTCATGTCACAAAGATGGCTCTGCTAAGTGACATCCTGGTCCCTTGGCTGTGGACCTAACACCAGGGCTCCATCTTGTTCTTCCTGCCCTTCCTGCTCCATACCATCTCTGCTCCCTCCTCCTGGCCGTACTCTCCCCAGGTTATACCCACAGCCTAGCCTGGCACACCCTGTGCCTTCCTGTGGCCTTGTGAACTGGTAACTTCAGTGGCCCCACAATCACAGAGCTCTGCAGAGTTCCTGTGTTGGCCATTGGCCCCCTCCCCCAGCTTAGAGAAACTAGACTCCTGTTTCCTCTTGGATCTTGCTCCTGGGACCCCAACCCTGGCTCCTGACTCCAACTCACCAAGATGGAGGGATTCACTTCTCTCTAGAGTCCCTGCCTCCCTTCTCCTCCTCCCCCATCCCAGGTTGAATCCAACTCAGCTCCCCAGCTGCCTCTAGCTCATCAGTCTGGCTACTGTGACCTCTTCTCAGGCCTTTGAAGCTCTGGGCAGTTTCAGGAGAGTGACTCTGCTGGCCCTCTGTCCTGCCTAGCTGAGGAGGGAAGCTCAGCCAGGAGCCCAGTGTGTGGATCTCTCCAGAGTAGCACTGGCTGCCCCAGGAAAGCCTTAGTGCAAAGCAAAACCCAGGCAGAGTTTGTGAAAGGTGAACCCTGGGCCTTGAGCTCCACCATGTTAGAACCAGGGACCCTCACAGCCAGGAGGCTTCCGACTGTCTGTTATGCAGGTGTCTTTCTTCTTTTCACTTTTCCTTAGGGACAGTACCAGGCTTCCATTTTCAGTCTCATACCTTTTTGCCTCTGGGCTCCGGGATGGCCAGGATGGACAGAAAGTGTTTGTCAGCCTGCAGCCATCCACCAGGGGGTGCTGTGAGCTTATCTATAATGGTTAGTGCCTAGCAGCTGGTGTCAGAAGGCTAGCTAGTTATTGACCGGTAGCTGGTGACTTAGGAAGGCAGGTTACAGAGCTCTGGGACTGCAGTGCTGTTCCGCTGTTCTGTGTCAGAGGAATAAGGAGCTTCACAGACCTCGGCCTGTGGGGGGCCTGGTGCACCTGGGGGTGGGCAAGGATATGTATTGGGCAATCACTGGGCAACCTGGAGACAGAGGTCCAATTCAGTGCTATCCACTGAGTGCCTTTGGTGGGTTCTTCAGCCTCTGGTTTGGTGTCCTGGCCTCTATACTATTCTGTAGCAAAAGTTCCATCTTAGTTGGAAAGCTTTCTGGTCATTATGGGTCGCACCATTTGTTGGCTGTTTGGGAGGTGTGGCGGTCACCTTGCATGTCTCACTGTACTTGGCTGGTCCCTCAGCCAAGGGGCAGCCTGAGGGTCAGCTCTGATGGGGCTGAGAGTAGTCTCATGAGATCCAGGCCAGAAGGGGCTCAGTGAAGATGGATGGGCCAGAGAGGTGGACAAGGGTCTCCATATGGAGTCTGCCGTCTTAAGGCAGGAAGGACCTGTGAATTTCAAGGGTGCAAGAAAGGCAGGAGATGGGGGCTGGTGAGATGGCTCAGTGGGTAAGAGCACCCGATTGCTCTTCCGAAGGTGATAAGTTCAAATCCCAGCAACCACATGGTGGCTCACAACCATCTGTAACGAGATCTGGCTCCCTCTTCTGGAGTATCTGAGGACAGCTACAGTGTACTTACATATAATAAAATAAAATAAATCTTTAAAAAAAAAAAGAAAAAAAAAAAAGAAAGGCAGGAGATAATCTGCAGCTTGGAGGGGTAGATGGAACAATGTGGGTGAGGCTGGCAGTGGGGTCCTCCTGAGACAGGTCAGGATAGGCCACGATGAGGGCACACCCACAGGATAGGCCTAGAGGAGGAGTCTCCATCACCCTGTGGCTGTTCACAGCTTTTCCTGACATAAGACTCAGGTCTGGAGAGGTCAGGAGGGCCTTGACTAAGTGAGCAGAGAGGGAGGGATGGTAAAGAGTGACACAGAAAGACTGCGACACACATTGCACATGGCATGTATGTGCAAATGCACACACACTCACAAACAGATACATACACAGACGCAAGTACAGAGATACAGACATACACACAAATTCACACACTCACAAACAGATACATACACAGACGCAAGTACACAGACACAGACATACACACAAATGCACACACACTCACAAACATATACATACACAGATGCAAGTACACAGACACAGACATACACACAAATGCACACACACACACATATACACAGACAGACATACACAGATGCATATACATACACACGTATACACACATGTACACACACAGACACATACACACATACACACAGACACAGATGCATATACACAGACACAGACATACACACACATACACACATGCACATGCACACACAGATACACACACAGACACACACACACAAACATTCACACACACAGACACATACACACATACACAGATGGACACACAGACATACACATACCACACATGCACATGCACACAGGCATACACACACAGACACTCATAGACACACAGACACACACACACACAGACACACACAGACACAGACACAGACACACACACACACACACACACACACACACACACACACACACACACAGAGGAGTCTATCTTGGCCCTCCAACCCTCTCCACACAGTCAGTATGAGGACTCGGCAAACATCAGGTGCCTGGCCCCTCCATCCTGCCCTAGGAATTCATGGCTTCAGGCACTCTGAGACCTGACTTGGCCTTCAAGGCATGCCATGGTCTAACTGGAGGGCTTGCAGGACCTCATGTCCCTTTTTGTTTCATCCTTGTCTGATGGCCTTTCCTGGTACCTGTGCTTCACCAGGCAGGGCCCCGCCCAGTGGCCTTATTCTGGTTACAGAGCTCACTGTAAGTGTCTTGAGCTTTCTGTCCTCACAGGGCAGCCTGGGGGATGGGGGAAGCAGCTTTGCCCTTTGTCTATTGGAGCCCAGAGTTACTCTGGTAACAGTGCACAGAACTGGGGTCTAAGTGAAAGAGGAGGCAGAGAGATGGATGCTAAGAGCCAGCCAGAGGTGGTTGATGACTCCACAGGACTGTCCTGCAGACACAACAGGACTGATGGACGTATGGACACAGAGACTGCACACAAGGACACACAGAGACTGCTTACACAAGTTCAAGCTAGATGGGGTCCCAGTACCGAGAAAGCCAGTGACCACAGGCTCCCAGCCCTAATCAAGAAGCTGTCTGCAATTGATACTTACTGGAAAAGGGAAAGATCAGTCTTTCCCAGGGGAGTGTTACTGGATATATCAACCACATTCCAGGGCAGGACCTTGCACAGGATTTTTAAAAAGAAATTTGTTTCTTATTTTTGTTTTATTTTGGTTTTGTTTTGCTTTGCTTTGTTTTGAGAGAGAGAGAATATAAAGATGGGTGGTAGAATCTGGGAGGAGCTAAGAGAGGAAAAACATCAAAATAGACTATATGGAAAAGATTTTAAAGGAAAAGACAAGTGTTTGTTGACTGACTGGATGAAGTTGATCCCCAGCTCTTGCTGTGTCCCTGGGTGTCTGTGTCTGTGACCTGTCCACAGGCAGGGAGGGCTGGCCCGATGCCCACACATAGCAGCCAACAAATGTAAGTGATATTGTTGTTGTTCCTATGATTACCGGTGACACTTGGGACTCTGATACAGTGTGCTGACCAGGGCAGGCTGTCATCTCTATCAGCCTGGAAGAGGCACTCTGGGGAGGTGGGGAGCTTCACACACAGGCCCCGGTCAGCATCACATTGGACAGAGTATGGCAAACTGCCAGTGGCCTTGGGATGAGCCATAGCTCCACCCCAAGGGCCTACCACACTGCCCCCAAGCCATGTGTACACTTCTCTTTGCAAATTGACTTGGCACTAGGCATGCTGGAATGAGGCCGTGCCTGGCTCTCCTGCTGCGCTGGACTCCTTCCGAATGAAAGACAAATGTATTTTAATTTGTTCCAACTTGACACGGAACCCCCCACCCCTCCCCTCTGAGAAACTGGGTCACTAAGCAGAGAATTCTATAGCTGGCGCCAACTTATATTCTTGCTCACGAAACAGCCTTTGTTCCTTTTGCAATACAGGGGAGGTTCTGGTGCTGTCTCTCTGGATGTGTGGGCATGAACACAGAGAGGTCTAGAAATGTTGGGTATTGCTGAACAGACCAGACCGTGCTGAGTGGGCTCAGAAGAGGTCCTCTCCATCGCTCCTCTAGAGAAGGTGCTGGGAGGGCCCATCGAGGGGAAGGCGCTGCCTCTGGGCCACACAGCAGCAGCTACTGATGCACTGAGCATTAAGAAGGCTGCCTGTACCCATCTCAGTCATGTGGCATTAGGAAGGCTGCCTGTACCCACCTCAGTCATGTGGCATTAGGAAGGCTGCTTGTACCCACCTCAGTCATGTGGCATTTCCCTGGGCTTTACTAAGCTGGATGCTGAGGCCTCCCTTACCTATAAAATGAAGGGAACACAAGGTTTGTAGAATGGGGACATTGTGTCCAGATGCCACAGGTTTTTAGGGTAGGTTTTTGGTACTGCAGGTCTGAGATGCCAGGAGCACTCAAGGCCAAGACCTGGACTACTTGGCCTCCTTGGGTAGTGGACATTTGGGTCCCTCTGAGTCAGTGTGTGCCAACTCTGCAGATGATGGCAAAGTGTGGTGCTGGCCGTGCATGTGATGCTGTCCAGATGCCTTTGGTGATCCTGAGTCTGGTCACATAGACACCTTGGACTCCATACTCTGGGCAAGTCACTGATGGAACGATGACCTCATGTCAGCCTCAGTTTCTCCATGTGGAAGTTGCAACAGTGATAACCTGATTGGAAGTCTTGTGTGGGACTCACATGAGTGGGGACACGTGGAGAGGAGACATGTCTGGCTATCGAATCCATCTGCATGTGAGGAAGGACAGACAGACATGTGTGGGTTCTGGTGGTGAACTGAGATCACAGAAGGAGATCCTGAAGCTGGGCATTGCTTGGCTTTTGTGTTGTTGGGTTTTCCCAGAGGGAGAGGGCAATAGGGCCTCAGAAGGTCAGGGGTGTCATCCAGGTAGGGACACTTCCAGCTCTGGGTTCTTTGCGTCTGGACACTGTGGGCTGGGCCCCCCTGGGCTGTGGTTGGGTTGCAATTGGAGAGTGTGCAGCTGGAAGCAGCTCAAACCTCAATTTCTATTTCTGATGAGATTTCCCTGGCCAGCACCTTAATGAAGCCAGGGCTGCTGGGGCTGCTGGGGCTGCTGGGGCTTCTGGGAAGTACACATGGGCTTAATTACTCCTGTCTTGCTCTGCTTGGCAAATAGTCCACCTCCCTGGGCTTCCTGTTCTCACACCTCCAACCTTGGATCTAAGTCCAGGTCCTGCTCTGTCCCTGTCCTCCTCTTCATCCACTGTCCAAGCACATAATCTATGTCTAACCGACTATCTAATCCTGCATCATTCTCTGTCTATCCATCCATTCACGCCACCTGGGTGTTCACCCACTCAGCTCCATTCACGGGTGTACCAATCCATACTGTCCATTGTCCACTCATCTGCTATCCACGTATTTAGCAATCCATTTACCCATCCATCCATCCATCCATCTACCCACCCATCCATCATCCATGTACTCATTTATTCATCCATCTGTTCATCCATCCATCCATCCATCCATCCATCCATCCATCCACCCACTCATTTATCCTTCCACTCACCCAGCATTTACCCATCCTTTGTCTAGCCATCTATCATCCATCCTTCCACTTATCTATCTATACACCCAACACATGCATCCATCCATCCATCAATCTGCTCATCCATCCATGCTCCCATCCACTCACTTGCTACCCATCTAGCCATTCGCACATATATATATATATATATATATATATATATATATATATATATCCACAAGCTATTCATTTATTCATCCACCCACCCACCCATGTAACCTGCAACTTGTCCACCACCATCCATCCATCTATCCACAGATCTATCTACCTTGTCACTGACACATCCACTTATTTATCTATCTACTTATCTGTCCATCCATCCATCCATGCATCCATGCATCCATCCTCTTATTTTAGAAACACTTTTCTAAGACTGGCTGGTTGGGAAAATATCTTAAGGGGTAAGAGCCCTGTGGCTTCAGCTCTCCCATAGGAACAGTCTGTGGAGTGAAAATGGCTAGGGCCATCCATGTGAGGAAGGATGGACAGAGGGCAGGACAGGTTGTTGGGCATCAGTGGGACTGTGCCGAGTGTAAGTTGGAATGTAATCTTCCTAGAGGCCAGAGTGGCACTGAGAGGCTGGAGGCTCATCTCCTGTGCCAAACCCGTCCTCCCATGGCATCTCCTGATCTGGTGCGGAGGAGATAGCACTAGGAGAAGTCTGCGTCTGCCGCCCACATGGGGGTGGTGCCACCAGCCTTCCCACGAGCCATCTGCCTCGTCCTTTCCTTCCCCAAGCTTGCTGCATCCCACAGGCTGCCTGGTTCCTGGCACAGTTGCCAGCTGCACATGTGGGCCTGGATTCCTGCCCCATGCTGTGCCCAGCACTTGCTCTCATGGACTGGTAGGGATGGGGTCTGCCTGGTGGCTTTGGCACGGCCGTTGTGATACTCCCAAGGCACAGAGCTTTACAGTTAGTTACAGGTGCTTCTATGTCCAGCACAGCGGTCAGTTCTTGGGACTGTTTTGGAGATGGCAACTTTGGGGTTCATTGCTGCTTCTGGGAAGTGGAAACTGAGCCCCAGCAGTGTCCACTCCAATGTGGCTCAGATTTGTGGGCAAGGGAAGGGCTGAGATAGTACCTGCAGCAGGTTAGCTTCAGCCTTGTCCTGCAGGGAGCCTGGGAGGGCAAGGGCTGCACATAGCAAAAGTGCTGGCCACACGTGGGTGTGGCTTCAGTGTATGTAGGTGGTATCCAGGGGGCCTGAGAGGGGGCTCCAGGGGTGACAGTGACCTGTGCACTCTTCCTTACTTTCTTCTGCAGAACGTTCTGTGTTCTCAAGCTTGCCCTTTGGAAGGCCTTTGCTCCTTTGCTGCTGTCCATGGCTTGCTCTGCAAGCTTATCTGGAGCTCAACTCTGTTTGGCCTTGGCAGGAGGCAGCTTTGGGGCTGCCTCACATAGCAAAGTTGCCATTTTGGGGACCTTCCCTCAGCTCACCTGGTGGCTTCAGCACGTTCCACATTTTTCTGGAACCCCATGTGTAGCAAATGTGGATAGAAGGTTATTGCAGAGAATATGGGTTCCAGACCTCACTACCCTGATGTCCTCCAGTGAGCCACCACTGTGCTGATATTGGAGGTGGCTTTGGATTCACAGTGACTCGGCCTGGCCTCACCAAGCTAGTCCCCTACTTTGCTCTTGTCACAGGGGCTGCGGGGACCTGGTTTCTTCCTCTAGGGATGGATTGGAGGATGGCATTTTCCTGGTAGAATGTAGTTCTCACCAGCTGTGTGGGAGGACCCAGCCTGGGCCCTCCCTCCCTCCCTCCCTCCCTCCCTCTCTCCCTCCTCCTTGCTTACCCTGGGCATGGGTGTGGAAGTGCCTTAATGCCTCTGAACCCTCACTTCCTCTATTCCCTTCTCTGGGTGTTTACCTGGACAGAACATCTCATCTTTGGTCATATTTATTTTATTCTATAGTTTGATCTATAAAGTGCCCAAGAAACCCTTTCTCAGAAAGTGCTGGCTTCTGCCTTCTCATTAATAGAGAAATTTGGTGTTTAAAACATTTCATGGCCTCAAGATACACTTTTTTTTAAATCAAGGAGCCCCATGGGCTGCATGTTGTCTCTATTGGGGCTCATGGTCACTGAGAGGACCATGGGAAGCAGGCTGGGGAGAAGTGACCTGGTCATGTGACCATAATAACTACTATGGTACCCTGCAGATACAGGCCTGCTGGGGACGTGGGGAAGACTGATGTTGTGAATGCTTGTATATACCCACCCTGGACAAATCCTATCACACTGCAGGCTGTTAAGATGGCTCAGCAGATGTAGTGGTTTGAATAGGTTTGGCCCCCACAGACTCATGTGTTTGACTGCTTGGCCCAGAGGGAGTGACACTATTAGAATGTGTCTCCTTGTTGAAATAGGTGTGTCCTTGTTGGAGGAAGTTTGTCATCGTGGAGTTGGGCTTTGAGGTCCTATGCTCAAGCTCCTCCCAGTGTGGGAGTGCTCCTCCACCCAGTGTGGGAGTGCTCCTCCACTCAGTGTGGGAGTGCTTCTCCACTCAGTGTGGGAGTGCTCTTCTTCCTGGCTGCCAGCTGAGGATAGTCTCTCGTGGTTACCTTTGGATCAAGATTTAGAACTCTTTAGATCCAAACTCCAGCACCATTTCTGCCTGAACACTGCCATGCCTCCTGCCATGTTGATAATGGACTGAACCTCTGAGTCTGTAAGCCAGCCCCAATTAAACGTTGTCCTTTTTAGAGTTGCTTTGGCCATTCACAGCAATGAAACCCTAACTAAGACAGCAGATAAGGGCTGCCAAAACTGATGATGTGAGTTTGACCCCTGGGCATCTTAGTTAAGTTTCTTTAGCTGTGACAAAGACCATGACTGAAAGCAATTCTGGGAGAAAAGTGTTTATTTCATTTTACAGCTTATAGTCAACCATGAAGTGAAGTCAGGGCAGGAACGGAAGGCAGGAACGGAAGGCAGGAACGGAAGCAGAGGGCATGGAGAAGCGCTGCTCACTGGCTGGCTGCCTATGGCTTATTCAGTCTGTTTTTTTATACAATGCAGAGCCTTATACACCATCACCTACCCAGCAGTGACATTGCTTACAGTGGGCTGGACCACCCTACATCAACCATTAATCAAGAAAATTCCCCACAGGCTTGTCTACAGGCCGATCTGATAGAGACATTTTTAAATTGAGGCTATCTTTTCTCAGAGGAACCTAGGTTGTGTCAAACTGATTAAAAACAAACAAACTAGCAAGCAAACCCAAAAGAATAAAAAACAAACCAAAACAAAAAACCTAGCAACATAGTGGGACCCACATGGTGGAAGGAGAGAATTGATTCCAATAAGCTGTCCTCTGACTTCCACCTAAGTGTTATGGCCTGCTCCATCGTGAACGTGTCTCTCTCTCTCTCTCTCTCTCTCTCTCTCTCTCTCACACACACACACACACACACACACACACACACACACACACACACACACACACATATGCACACTTAACTGCCAACTCTTTTTTTTAAATGACTGATATGGTACAGTTTCCCGTAAGGAAAGTGTGGGCTGGGGCAGGGATCCTGGCAGAGGTTCTGAGTGGAACTCCTAAATGCCCCAGAGCCTCCCAGGTTGTGCCAGAAGAATGGGGGGACCATGTGACCTGGACAATAGAACACACTTGAAGAGGCCAAAGTCTAGAGTTGAGTTCAGTTACTATCACTCCCAAACTGTGCTCCTGTCCCAAATCTGTCCCTCTGTTCCCTCCTGACTCAGGTCTCACCAGAATCATGTCTGCCCCACACTCTGAGCCCTGAGGGTCTCTCCAGCACCAGGCTGGTGATTGACGCCCCTTCCCTTCCAGCTTGGCTTTTTACAGTCTTGCTAGAGCTTGTCTGAATCTCCAAGAGATGAAATATGGGCCGGGGCGGTTGCTGTGGCAACCATTCATCATTTATGGATGTCCAGAGAGCCCACTTGCTCTTACATCCAAGAGCAATTTGCTGGTTCCTCTCTGCTCCTCCCAGGCTCTGGGTGTAGAAGGTCAGGGGCCAGCAGAGGTGTTCTTCAGGACACCAAAAGTCATCTTCTCTGTTTCTTTTCCAAGGGCTTAGTCATATGCTCAAAGCAGACCGGTGCTGACCTGCCACTGACCTCCTCTCCTCATTTCTCAGGTCCTGCATGCCACATTCCACCATACAGGTTGACCTGCAAGCCTGCACGTGTTCCTGGCTTGTGTGGTGTCTCTGTGGAAAACTTCTCAGCAGACACTGGAATGGGTTGCTGTAGCTGGCGGTTACTACAGCAGGCAGAACTGCACTGAGCTTGTTAGATTGAGCTCTGCCCGAGGATATTTATAACCAACGTGTGCTCTTAAGGTAAAATACCAGTAACTTGAAGCCTAGCGTTCTAACCCCCCTTTTTATGATGTGCAGGAGATGGGAGCCAGGGCCTTGTGTGTGCAATGGATGTATGTACCGAGCTACACTTCCGACACCTCCTCACCCTCTGGCCTCACACGTCAGTGCACATAACTCACTGTAGCGTTGATGAGCCGCCACCTTATCCACCTTCCATCTCCCGACGGGAAACTGTCCCCCATGGAACCCTCATGCTCCAACCTCCCACACCTTCTGTAGTCCCCATCCCAAAGCCTTCTGTTTCCACAGTGCTTTTGACTCTAGGCGTCATGAGTGAATGCTGTGTGTTCATTGTTTGGGGACCAGCCTGTGGCCCAGTACTTAGCCTCAGCTGTGGCCACACTGTAACTCACGTAGGGGCCATTTTTCTAGCTTTGTCAGTGTTTCACCCCCCCAACCCCTGTTTTATTTACTCATCATCAATGGGTGTGTGGGTCTGCACCAGGCTCAGCACTGAAGGGGCTGTGGCTCAGAAGTGTCTGCAGAGTGTGAGAAACACAGATCCCCACGCCATAATAAGAGCTCTGGAGCCTCAGAGTAGTGAGAGCAAGGCAGCTTGTTGTGTGACTTTGCAAAGCCTGGTGTCACTGCAGAATGACAGGTCTGTCTGAGCACCAAGAGCAGCTTCATGGGCTTGGACGAGGGTCCCTTCCTCCCTTGATCACGACTGGGTAATCCAGAAGGCATAGTCTTATGTGATCATGTCGCACCTTCCCCTCCATCACTTAGACTTGCTTTTTCACAAAAACATGTGTTTAAAATTCATCTCTGCATTTTGATTGTTTTAAATAAAAAAGTTAAAAAGTATATGTGTCTGTTTTGTCTGTGTGCACGTCTGTGAATGTCTGTACTATGTGCGAGCAGTGCCCACGGGGGCCAGAGGGCAGTGGATGCCCTGGAATTGGGCATCCAATAGATGTCAGCCTCTATGTGGGTGATAGGATCGGAACCCAGGATCTCTGCAAGAGCAACAAGTGCCCTTACCATCTGAGCCATCTCTCAAGTCCTCATCTCTAAAATTTACATCCTGTTTATTCCATTTTAATTTAAAATTTGTTTTTATTTGTCTTTCGAGTCTGGGTCTCACTGCGCAGCTCTGGCTGGCCTGGAATTCCGTAGACTGTGCTGGCCCTGATCTGCCTTACTCTGCCTCCTTAGTGGCTCTTGTGTATTTTTACAGTTTATCAGATGCATGGCCTTGTCCTGTCTGCAGACAACTAGACAAGCTGGCTGTTCGTGGTTCTTTATTATGAACCCACAGGTTTGGGTTGGGCTGGGGAGACTAGCAGCATTGGGGAGAGAGCACCTAGCTTACTTAGGCTCCAGGGGCTTCCTGCTTCTCTACAGCAGGACCTGAGCTGACTCAAGGGACTTTTGTTTTGAAATGGAACCACTTGATTTGTTTCTTGCATCGTGAAAGCACAAGGCTCTGGGTTCCATGCCTAGGACTGCAGAACAAATCAGAAATAAAATCCCAAACCAAAACAAGCATGGGGTTCCTCTGGCCATGCTGTTTCTTCTTCCCTTCACTCCCCTGCCATCCCCTCCTCTCTCTTTCCCTCCATTTCTAATCCTTTCTCCACATGCCTTTGCACAAACACACGGACAGACACACAGACACACAGACACACACACATATAGACACAAATATACATAGACAAAAACACAGACAGACATAGACACCGGCACATACACAGATAGACTGACAGACAGACAGACAGACAAACACACACACACACACACACACACACACACACACCACACACATGCATGTAGACATACATACATATAGACACATACACACATACATAGACAAAACCACAGACACAGGCACACAAACCTACACAGATATACATAGACTGACTGACAGACACACAGAGAAAGACACACAGAAAAATAGACAGACAGACATAAACACACACTCACAGACACACACACAGACACACACACAGACACACACACAGACACACACACACACACACACACACACACACACACACACACGCACCAAGAAGCTTAGCAATCTTTTCTTTTTAACTATTCTTTTTTTAAAAAAAGATTCATTTATTATATTTATATGAGTACACTGTAGCTGTTTTCAGACACACCAGAAGAGGGCATCTGATCTCATTACAGTGAGCCACCATGTGGTTGCTGGGAATTGAACTCAGGACCTTTGGAAGAACAGTCAGTGCTCTTACCCACTGAGCCATCTCTCCAGCCCCAAGCCTAGCGTCCTTAGGAAAGCTATTCTACACATATTGAGATCACCTACTCTACTGGCTTGCAGCTTCCCTCTGGAGGACTAAACTGCACAGCAGTGCCTGGGAAAGCAGAGAACAGCCGGAAACACTCCTGACCTGTAGGCACCTGGCTTGTGGCCCTGCAGTTGCCGAGCTCTGAGAAACTGCTGTTTGGTTAACCGCCCAGCCTTGGGTGTTCCATTAGAGCAGCACATGTAGAGAAGCTCTTCCTTGTCAAATATCAGGCAGAGCTTGGGGAGTCTTGTGGAAGAGGGGGGACAGACATGGGCAAGCTGGAGGGGTCAAGGACACCATACAAAGGCCTATAGAGTCACTAATCTGGGACCATGGGGCCTCACAGAGCCTGGGCCGCCAACCAGGGAGCATGCAGGGGCGGGACTTAGATGCCCTACACATTTATAGCAAATGTGCAGCTTGGTCTTCATGTGGGTTTCCCTAACAAGTGGCTGTCTCAGTCTCTGTTCCCCACCACTGGAACACTTCGCCCTACCTGGACTGCCAAGTTGGGCCTCAGTGGAAGAGGATGTGCCTAGTCCTGCTGGGATTAGATGTCCCAGGATGATACCCAAGAGGGGTTCCCCTCCTCTGAGAAGAAGGGGAGGAGGCGATGGGGGAGGAATTTGTAAAGAACTGGGAAGAGAGGAGGGAGGGGGCTATGACTGGAATGTAAATAAAAAATTATTGAAAAAGCAAAGCCCTTGATTGACAGCGTGGCGGAAGTAGACCTGGAGCTCTTGGAGCATCTTAGAAGGTCAGCTCTGCAAGGAACCACAGTTGGAGCTCATGATGGGGGTGAGGGGGTAGGCTTACAGTACATGAGCAGATGACCTAGGTCAGTGTTAGCTCTTCAGCCCCTTGCTATAAGGGGCTATAAAGATGCTGGGGCCACCTGGACAGTCCCAGATGCAGCTGGCAGCATATTGGCTGGGTCACATGGAGGGGTGGCAGGCACTCTGAGGCCTTAGTAGATGCATGGGGAGATGCAGAGGGAGGGGAGGATCTCTTTGAAGAGGCCTCTGCATAGAGCTACCTGGGCTGGGTTGTGTGCACTCTGCCCCTGGGCTGGGATGTGTGCACTCTGCCCCTGAGCTGGGAGGCCCTTTTCAGCAGAACTGTCCTCGTTTCCTTCCCTGTTGTGGGGGTGAAACACCCTGACAGAAGCATCTTTAAGAGAGAAAAGACTTATTCATCTCACAATTCCAGGTTTCAGTTCACCATTGAGGGGAAGTCAAGGCTGTAATTTGAGGCAGGTAGTCACATCCACAGCTAAAAGCACATAGAATAAGTCCATGCTTGTTATTGGTCAGCCTCATATCTACACTTTCATGTCCAGGATCCCCTACCTAGGGAATGGCACTGCCCACAGTGGGCTGGCTCTTCCCACATCAACTAACATAATCATCACAATCACTCACAAACCAATTTGATCTAGATAAATTGTCATTGACACTCTCTTTCCAGGCAGTTCTAGGTTGTGACAAATTGGCATTTAAACTAAACATCACACACACTGTTCATGACCTTGTGAGGAGAGAGGAGGGTAGGAACCTAATCCAGCTGAGGATTACAGAGGGTGCTCTCCATGAGGTTAGGATTAGGTTAAAGTCATCAGAATAGAGCCCATAGGTCAGTCCTAGAACAAAAGAGACGTGTGCACAGCCTCTCTATGCCTTGCCATGAGATATCTGTGAGGCCTGGATACTCCACCAGCAAGAGACCATCACCAGAGAGACCTCAAGGTCCAGGAGCTAAAGTGTGTGAAGTTGCAGGTTAGTTTTTATACTAACGAGAAGTAGGTGAGCAGCAAGCCTCAGAATGGCTGGGTGCATGTATGTTCAGGCCCACTGGATGGACCTATGGCTCCTTTCTCCATGTCTGCCACTCCCTAAGGAAGGAGGCCTATGGAAGCGGGGGTATTCCATGGGTCTTCTCTGTCCCAGCAAGGTGGCAGTGAGAAGCAACTGTTCTGTATGTCATTTGAAGTTCAGTTACAAGCATCATAGTTGCTTGCGGTCACCCTCTGAAGCCAGTTACCACAGCGGGGAAATCCTACAAGGTGCCTTCTCAAAGTCCCCTCTAGGGCCCGAGAAGCCCAGGCCTGGATGATGACTGTCTGTCTCCAGCTCGGCAGCACCTGACCCACTATCGTGCAGAGCATTAACTTTGGAGACCTCTCCTGCACTGCAGTAATGACTCCAGTTAAGCTCCATTAGAGCCTCGTGTTTGCATTATTAGAACGAAATCTCTGCAGACATCAAAAATGCATCAAATTACTCAACAGCCCGAATTTGGTTATAATTAAACTCGGAAGTGATGGGCAAAGAGAGGCCGGCTGTGTCAGCTCTGCGGCTGGGCTGATGACAGTAACAGGAGACACCGAAGACCTGGTCCCACTGTGGTACCCCATATCTCTGTGACAGCCAAGAGAGAGCATTCCTGGGTTGGTGATCTGGAAGAGAGCGAGGAAGACGACTCACAGGTGGATGTGAGCTGCTGGGGTGAAAGCCAAATTGGTTAGCGCAGGGCAGGTATGGTAGGTGTTGCGTCCACTGCTTGGGTTTCCATTTAAGAGAAGCCTGTACTCATAGTATGGGTAGCAAACAATATCTATCAGCCTTCTATTAAGACCTGCCCTTGACCAAAGAGAACATCCTAGGTCAATCTCATGCATCTTCTGAGGGCAGCAGCACCTGCAACATGATGATATGGGGCTTCTAGTGTCATGGGTCTTGACTCCTATTTGGGACAAGGCTGAGGGCGAGGACTAGGCAGCCCAGCCCCTCCCCCTGCCTAGTCTCTCTCACTCCCTACAGGGTTTTGTGAGATAGTGGATGAAGTCCTGAGAATATAAGTAATATTGACATTAGCAGAATCATGCCAAGGACCTTAGACTCATGCCTTAGACTCATGGGGACGGTAAAGCCTTCCCCTGATCTAAGTATGAACAGTGTGTGCAGAACTATGAACTATATATAAGCTTCCTGCTCCGGGATTTCCTGCTTCTTTCCTGTTCTTGCTGTAGATAATAAACATGCTGAGTACTGGGGTTGCTGCTGGTACGTCTCCACCAGAGAGCATGGCCCACCCAATCCCAGCTTCAGGCCCAGACTTGGTAATGTGTGAAATCTGTTACAGACCCTGGGGGTCCACGCAGACTGAGTGCACCATTTGGGACCCTTGGGTCTATTTACAGCTGGTTGTTCATTACCTGTCTCATGCCAAGACAACCTCCATCACCCCAGAAAGAAACGTGTGCTGTCAGAAGTCCTGCTGCACGGTGTTCTCCTAACTCTACCAACCTGACACTCTACTTTTGGCTGAGGCTTGTCTCTGTGCCAGTGGCCCAGTGGCCTTGAGTAATCAGTACGATTGTCCTACCCTGAGCTTGCTCATTCGGACGGCTGTGTGGTAGGCAACACAGGGTGCCACTTCCTTTTTGGCAGGTGGAGTCCTAGAAGGGGGGATTTCAATTCCCCTTTGCAGCAGGCATAGGGACTGGCTTAGAAAGGTGTTCAGAGTCTGCGAGGGCCTGGGGCTGAAAGCCCCATCTTCACCTCATCTTCACCTCAGTACACTGCTTCCTACCTCTGCCCACCCTCATGTCGATGCTATTTAGCGAGTGCCTACTGCATGCCAGTCACCACGGTCAGCATCTCTCTTTCTTCCCAGGATTGCCCTGGACAGAATTAGAACCAAGGAGGCAGGAGCCCTGAACGATGCTATTACTCAAGGTCACAGGGATGTGGGTGTGTTAGGAGGACCAGCTTGTCTCTCTAGGCAGCAGAGGGCTGGGCCTTTCCCAGGGAGCAAATCCACCTTACATGCTCTACAGCCAAGGAGATCCAGCCTGCAGTGGGCTGCGTGTGGGGAGACATCGGTCGGTCGGCAATGGGAACGGGAAGTGGGAGTGCCATGAGGAGCTGCAGCCTCTGAAATTACCCCGTGATGATTTATTGCGGTTGCTTTCCCGGCAGCTCCCATCCTAGCAGAGTATCCTGTAAGTGGGTAAACAGGAAGGAGATTTAATTAGGAAGTGGAGCGGGGGAGTGGTGATTAGCGGGCGGATCCTCCGATGCCCTGTGTAACATGCAGTTAATTACACAGACTGCAGGGGAATTAATGTCGGGCAATGCTAATGGTTTTTTTGGGGGGGGGAAGAATAATTTTATTTACATAACAGAGATGCAAGAATTATTGAAATGAGAAAAATGGAAGCAGCATAGAACTTAGGCCAGGAGGACTTTGCCATTTTTGGAAGCTAGTGGCAAAGAAAACCCAGGTGGCCCCTAAGCCCTGTGTCACCTGGCTGGCAGGAAGTTGGGGAGTCCAGGTAGTTCATAGGCTGCTGGCCCAGGATGGGCCTGGTTTGCTTTCCCACCAGAGTCTATCTACTGTCAGGGTGTGTGAGGGTATCTGAAGGGCCACACCCTGCAGGGTACTGGGGAGACATGATCTTCTCTCATATATACAGTCTATCCAAAGGTCTTGTGGTGGTTAATATAAATTATCAACTTGCCCACATTTAGAATCACCTGAGAGAAGGGCCCCTGGGCATACCTGTGGGAGATTAATGTGATTTCTTTGAGCTTGGAAGAGCTTCCTGCCATGGGTAGCATCATTCTCTAGTAGCCTGCTATGGGTGGCATCATTCCCTAGTTAGTGGACAGTATAGGAGTGGAGAAACTTGGATGCATTAATCCATCACTATCTTCTGACTGTGGATATAGTATGATCATCTTCAAGATTCTGCTTGCTTTGGCTTCCCCTTTATGATAGGATATACCCCACAAAGAAACCATTTCTTTTCTAAGTTGTTTCTGCCAGAGTGTTTTATCACAGCAACAGGGAAAGAAACCAAGACAGTGCTAGAGACACAGACAAGTCTGCTTACTGCAAAGAGCCAAATGATGTAGGTGAAGGAAAAATCTAGGATTTATAACAATAAGCACTAGGGGTCTTGCCCTTGTAGTGTGTGGGACAGGTAGCTCTATAGGGCAGGCAGGCCCTGTGTGCCTTTCCAGTGGGAGCTCAATTGCCTTTGACCTTTTCTGGTAGAGACAGCTGGTTGAAAAGGCCAATACTTTCCTCATCTGTCTTCAAACCCGGCTTTTGCTTACAGAGCTGTCCCACTGTCTCCTGATATTTGGGAGGGAGGAATCTTCCGAGTAATGGAAAGTATGTGTGTCCAGAACCAGGAGCTCAAACAGATTCAATCTGAATAGTTTCTCAAATTAGAGGTAGGGCAGGAGAGGGGAAGAAGAAGGAGAAGGAGAAGGAGAAGGAGAAGGAGAAGGAGAAGGAGAAGGAGAAGGAGAAGGAGAAGGAGAAGGAGNAGAAGAAGAAGAAGAAGAAGAAGAAGAAGAAGAAGAAGAAGAAGAAGAAGAAGAAGAAGAAGAAGAAGAAGAAGAAGAAGAATACAGAGAAAGGCTTCCACTTACAAAGTCTGAGCTGGTGTGTGCACAAGGGTGTGTTAGGATGCTGCATGGGAGAGCTAGTACCCAGACTATTAAACTTCCATACTCCCTGATAAGTCCCCAGTCTTGGAGTGAGGAAAGGACTTGTGGGCAGGGCATGCTGGATCTCAGGGAGTCAGTACTGGTCCAAACATGCTCTAGGAAGACCTTTCTCCAAGACCTCCCAACCTCTGGCTCCCCACTGTGGCTGATGTCAGACTGCCCTCTTCCACCCTTGCTGCTTTCCATCCTTGTCTCTGTTTCTCTCTTCTCCTCAGCCACTTTTCTTCTTGGTAAAGCCTATCCTGGTGAGGATCAAGTCTCTGTCAGCCCTGCTGTCCCCACCAGCCACCCTAATCATCACATTCAGAGTTCATTGCCAGGGTTCTCCGGAACCTGAAGACAGGGAACCACTGGATGCAGAGAGTCATGAGGCCTAGACTGGATGTGTAGCACAGCACGTGTGCAAGAAATAGATACTTTGGTAGGCATAGTGTCATATGCTTTTAATCCCAGCACTCTGGAGGCAGATCTCTGTGAGCCTGAGGCCAGCCTGGTCTACACAGTGAGCAGAACATCCAGAACTACATAGTAAAACCCTGTATGGTGGTTAGAATAAGAATGGACCATAGATTCATATGTTTGAATGGTTGGCCTATAGAGAGTGGCACTATTAGGAGGTGTGTCCTTGTTGGAATAGGTGTGGCCTTGAAGAAAGCCTGTCACTGTGGAGGCAGACTTCGAGGTCTCATATATGCTCAGTGGGACAGTCCCCTGCCGTTGCCTGAGGATGCTTCTTCTCCAGCATCAGGTCTGTCTGCATGCAGCCATGTTTCTTACCGTAACAAAAAATAGACTAACCCTTTGAACCTGTAAGCTAGTCTCAATTAAATGCTTTCCTTTATAAGAGTTGGCTTGCTCATGGTGTCTCTTCATAGCAATAAAACCCTAAGACACTGTGGTGGTTTGAATATGGTTGGCTCAGGGAGTGGTATTATTAGGAGGTGTGGCCTTGTTGGAGGAAGTGTGTCACTGTGAGGGTAGGCTTTGAGACCCTCCTCCTAGCTGCCTGGAAGACAGTTTTTAGTGCCTGTCTTTGGATCAAGATGTAGAACTCTCAGTCCCTCCAGCACCATGTCTGCCTGGATGCTGCCATGCTTCCTGCCATGATGATAATGAGCTGAACCTCTAAACCTGTAAGACAGCCCCAATTAAACATTCTATCTTATAAGGGTTTTCTTGGTCATGGCTTCTCTTCTCAGTAATGGAAACTCTAACTAAAACAAACACCTTGTCTTGAAAAAAAAAAAACAAAAAACCAGAAAACCAACCAACTAACCAACCTCAACCAAAATCACAACCACAATCACAGCAACAAAATCCTCAGCCCAACCAAACCAAACAAAAAAGAAATAGGTACTTGATAAAGGAAACGCACAGATCCAGTTCTGATCCCCAGAGGCTCCCAGCCCTGCTCAGCCTTGCCTAGGAATTTAGGACTGAGGGCACAGAAAGATCAAGCTTTGGGGGACATGGGCTGCTTCAGAGGACATGATAATCTCTACTTCCAGGACACCCACTCTGTCTGTCCTACTCTGTCACACCTTACCCCCCTGTGCTGTCAAGTCCTATTCGGTCCCACCCTTACCTGTGATGACCTGCATTGTCTCTTTGGATATCCTGGGAGCAGCAGGTATACTTGTCAGAGGGAGCAGGAAGGTGTGTGTGGGGTTCTGTAGGGGTTCACAGAGCTGGACCCTCACTAGGTTCTCCATCACCTTCGACATGACTCTTTCATAGTGGACTGACTCTCTTGGGATGGATTAGTTGGGACCCCAAGGAGCTAACAAGGAGGAAGTTGGGCCTGGTGGCAATGAGCATATTAAGGAGTGTTACTGTGTGACTCACTCTTAGCTTCAGTTTCCCTTCTGAGGAATGGGCATAACCCTCATGTTGGTGCCCTGGGACCTCTTTGTCAGTTTCCCTTCTGAGGAATGGGGATAACCCTCATATTGGTGCCCTGGGACCTCTTTGGGTAGGGTAGCTTTGGCTGCATGGGCGCCCTCACTCTTGGGATGGGGGCTTCTCTAAAGGACAGACCAGCAATTAGCATGCCTTGTGAGGATGGTGTGTAATGACAGCTGATGGCCGCTGGCCGTGAGCTGCTTGTGGCTTTTTAAAAGGTCCTGGTGATCTTGTCTGGCTGCTCATTTGCAGTGTCTGTAGAGAAAGCAAATGCCAGCCTCTGCTGGTTTAGGCAGGCTGATCACAAAGCCCTAATTAGCAGTGTCTGAAATAATGAGGTTTTCCTGTGTTCTCATTACATGGAAATTACTTCTGGAAAGCAACTTGGAAGGGCATGGAGGTGTGAGGCAGCCTTTTCTGGAGGGCACTGGTCACTAGACCAGTGGCTAATTACTTTGCCTTGAAGGGCACCAGTGGAGAAGTCCTGGGCTGAGGGGCAGTACCCTCTTCTTGACCCCGGGGAAGACCACAGTGGGAGACTGAAGGCTGGGTATGGGTAAAGGAGGCTTGAGAAGTCCAGGTTTGGGAGCCACCCCCTGACATCTTCTCACCTTGGAGGGTAGTGACAGGCGTTCCCAGTCATGAGAGGAAGCAAGTTAGAGGAACAGTAGCCCCTGCTTGCCTTAAAATGATGCTCTTTGGCAGACAGCAGGATGTCTTTAAATTTTCATGGGCTCCCCTTGGTGGAGGCCTGTTGTCCACAGCCTTTGCTGTGCTGTGTTCATGAGTGCTGCCCGTTGGCAAGCCTGTCTCTTTCAGTCATGAGATGAGCAACGGCTTTATGGCCAGTGGGGCCCTGCCTCTTGCTGGCTGGGATGCTGTCAGAGTGAATTCACTTTCCAATAATGCATTGTTAACATGACTATTAAATGCCTGGGACTCTTTTTGTCTCTAAATGGTGTTTGCCAGTGGCTGTGTGTATATCATCTGAAAGTGAGCTCCTATTGTATCTGTATGTCTCCAGTCGCCAAGGCCATGCTAGGTAAGGGTCCCATTAGCTGATGGATTCCAGTGATCCACAGCAGGAGACTTCCAGTGGGCCTGCTGGGCAATGAGATCTCAGGCACTGTGAAGCCCAGTGTGTTTGTGTCCTGTAGCACAGGCTGCTATCTCCTTGGCCTGGAGCAGTTCTGAGCTGTACACATAGACAGACAGACAGACAGACAGACAGACAGACAGACAGACAGGCAGACAGGCAGGCAGGCATATACATGGAACAAGACTCTTCTCCATAGGAAGTATTTCGAGTCATCCCAGAGGCTCCTGGCCACATTGGAAAGGTCTGTCCTACAAATCAGGATCAATCACCAGGGTTAAGTGTGCATGCGGACCCCTGCAGTCAGCAGAAGCTGGAATCCATCAGCACACATTGGCTCTCTCGGCATTCAGTGTGTAGTCCCTGAACACAGGAAAACATGTGTGAATGGCTGAGAAGAACAGGTGGACAAATGTGAATTAGTGAATTAAAATGCACAGATCTGCAATGGAGTGCCCATGTCCTTTAAGGAGAGCTGTACCAGTAAACACCTGCCAAAGACCTGGCCACATGCTCAATGTCCAGGGCAGTGATCTACCTTGCTGCTGGGTCACCGATGTCTCTATTGGTCAAGCTGTTTCCTAGCAGTAAGGTTCTGCCCTGGCTTCTCAGTGTGGTGTCCTTGTCCCATGGAAGCACCCTGGGGGTGGGTGTTGTACTGAGGGGAGCAAGGAGAGCCCCCTTTCACAGGCTGCTTGCTTGATAGCTCTCTCCTGATCCCCAATTCCACTGGCTCTTTTTTTTCTGTATAAAAAGCTTTATTATTACTTGGTCAGAAGTTCGGGATGGCTTAAGAGAGTTTCTGCACATCTTGGAAGAGCCCTGTCCCGGGTTTTGCAATTTAAGAAGCTTGGCACCGTGGAGTTTTTCCTCCATGGATTCTAGGAAGAAGTGGCCTATGCCACCCAGAGTGTCAAAACAATAGCCAGAGAAAGGTAAATAGAGGAGGCCAGACTGTGTGACTTGACCACGCATTTGACGGTAGCTTACACTTCAGGAGAATAATTCTGATGAATCTGGGCAGCCTAGGCTGAACCACATTATGGAGCTAACCACAAAAGGCCCGGACTGGCTGGCCCTAGGAGCCAAAGATAGAGAGGAGATGGTCCAGGAGGCTGTGCTTGCAGAGATGGAAGGTGGTTAAAAGCTTAAGAAAGAGGGAGTCCCGGGGTCTATTCCAGCCAAACATTGTTGGAGCGAGGGGCAGACCCCACAGCACCTCTGGGGCTTTGTTCTCCACTGCAGACTGTGGGGTCAGAGGTTTCTTCTTGCTTGAGGGCAACTCCCAGGAGGAGAGGTCTCATTTACATACATGTCTGTGTGCATGGCATATACCATGGTACACACATGGAGCACATGGAGGTCAGAGGACAGCTTGCAGGAGCAGGTTGTCTCCTTCCACAGCATGGGACCCAGAGGCCTTCAGTTAGGTTGGTAAATGTCTTCATCGGCTGAGCCATCTTGCTGGTCCTTGTCCCTGTCCCTCTATTTTATTTTTATTTATTTTATTTTAATTTATATGTGTATGAGTGTTCTATCTGCCTGTATGTCTGTGCACTAAGTTCATGTCTGGTGCCCATGGAAGCTAGAAAAGAGTGTTGGATCCCAGGCAGTGGGACTTCAGACGGTTGTGAGCCACCATGTGGGTGCTAAGAACTGGACCCAGATTCTCTGGAAAGCAGCCAGTGTTCTTAACCTCTGACTCACCTCTCTAGCCCTCCTTCCTCTAAAACAGCAAAACAAAACAAAACAAAACAAAACAAAACAAAACAAAACAAAACAAAACAAAACAGCTTCAGAAGATATTCATTGTCAGAGTTGGAGAGATGGGTTAAGAGCACATACTACCTTTGCAGAAAACCCAGGTTTGGTTTCCAGCATTGACAATTAATTGTAACTCCGACTTCAGGGGGCTTTTGGCTTCCAGTAGCACCTGTACCCACATGTACATACCCTAGTGTGCATGCATGCATGCATGCACACTCACATACACACGCCACACCTGCAAGCATGAGGCATGTCTGGGCATGTAGTTCAGTGGTAGAACATGTGTTTAGCATGCACGAAGCCCTGGACTTTATCCTTAGCACCACAATAAACAAAGGCACTCTGGGCCCTGAGAATTTTGCGTGGGATCTGAATCTGCTCTCTTTCCAGAGTGACATGAGGGTCCCTGCATGATGGTGTTTGTTCTCTGCTGCTTCTCAAGAGGTTGCTATGAGGAGGGTGGAGAAGGTCAGCTTCTCACTTCTCAGCAGGGCTGGGGCTGGGGGCGCTACAAGTGACATACTATCACATAGTCTTTCATCTGTCCCCATTTTCCGCAGGGCAGTTGTCTCAGTGAGGTGGACAAGCCCACCTCCTGAGCTTGTAGACTCAATGGGTCAAGTTCAGCTTCTCCCTTTAGTGGACTGGTTGACTCTGGGCACTGGGAAAGGAAGGGATGTGATGTGGGCAGTGAGCCTATCTGGGGGTCTGGAGGACTTCTTGGAGGAGGAGCTATCTCAGTGAAGATTGGTAGACAGGGTGTTGGTAATGGATGGGTCTAGGTTGTATTGGAGTGCTTTCTTGGGAGACAGACCAGTAGAAACTCACAGCAGGTGTTGTGATATGTTCTAGAACACAGGGGCCATCCCATGTTCAGAAAAGTACTTTTGACTGTGCTCAGACTTGGAACCACTGGATAGCTCTATCAGAATTTGTTAGAGCATATCTGCCATGGGCTTGGACTGCTGGTAGGTGGTGTTCAGGGGCCCCTGGTTTGCTCTGGAGGGTTTTGTTGAGTAGTGTCTGGAGCTGTGGGTAGCATTAGCCATCAGCAGATGCTGTCTGGGCTCTGGCCTCAAGTGGTCAGGACCGGAATGCCGCAGGTGTTCCCAGTGGCCACTTGGGGTGGGGAGCACCTTGATTTGCTCAGCAGCCATGTTTCAACTGTGCTTATGAGATCTGGGGGCATTGAGGGGTCTGTGAGAGATCTCACTGGGTAAAAGTGCTTGCCACCAAGCCTGACAACCGGAGATCGGCCCTTGGAAACCCCACGGTGAAAGGAAAGATCCAGGAGAGACTGGACACAGAGCCAAAAAACTGTCGGGGGAGAGCCTTGGAGACTGGGGCAGGATAAAGCCACATAGGATCAAGGACCAGCTTTTTAGGGCGGAGGGAGACTCGACTCCAGCAGGCTCAGTAGTCAGTGCCATTCCAAGGCTTAGGTGGCTGTGGGAAAGATATGAGCTCCTGGGGGTTCTGGGGATTCTGGGAGCCTATATGCCCACAGCTCCTGAGGCCCTGACTCCAGGGCCACCCTAGGGCCCTGAGCTCTAGCCTAGGCCCTTCAGTTTTATCTGAGGTCTTTCAGACCTAAATTCACATGTGCTTTGATGTCTGTGTTTTATGTTAGAAGTTACCATCTAACATGGGCTGTAGTTAGCTGGTGTAAGCAGTGTGGCTGCTCATGCTAGCAGCTGTTGCCTCTGTCTATTCTGAGTACAGCTGTGCTGGAGTCCAGCGAGGTCAGACTCACCAAAGCCTGCTCTGGCTCTGCCATGGACCCAGCAACAGAGGATCCAGACCCCCAACTCCCCCTCTTTCCACGATTTGCTCTCTTCTATTTTCTTGCAAATCCCAGAGGAGACTGGAATGAAGGAGACCATGTTGCTCTCTGAGGCCTCATCTCCTCACCCAAAGTTCCTCAGGGTTGCCTCATTTTAAGACAATGCTCCAAGGGTCCAGTCCTCCACACTGGGCAAAGGGTGACAGTGTTGATGCCTGTGAATAGTGGGGCACAGTGCTTTGATTCATTGTAGACAGCACAGATGAGACTTCATTTGCAGGACCCCCGTGCTGTGCTGGTCTACCCATGGTGGGGGGCACTTGGTTGGGAGTCACTTCATCTTTTCAAAAAGAACACAGTGGAGAAAGCTGAAGGCAAGGGTGGATTCAGGGCCACCTCCTACCTGACCCCAGCAGCCCCAGCTTCTTGTGCCTGATGGCAGCTCTCCCCATTAGCAGAAGAAGCCAGCAGTCTGCCCAGGAGGACCGGGGGTGGGGATGACAAGGTCACTTCTGAGCTCCTTTTCATTACATACCAGTAATGGCTGTGCAGCTGAAGCCAGGGACTCTCTGACCCTAGAGACACTTGGCCAAGAGACAGTGTGTGTGCATGTGGCTCCGATGTGGGCACTGCTCACTCTCTTGCCACATGGCTCTATACCCACACCAGGAAGCTGCCCAAGGAAGAGTATAGCCCCTGAAGCTGCTTCTATACTTCCCAGTGACTGTCTGTCCTGCTTGGAAATGGGGGGGGGTCCTAGCCCGTAGCTGTAGGGAGCAAGGGGAACTTCTTCCTGAAGAGCGGAACGGTTTGAGAGCCAGCACTGCGCCAGCATAGTGGTGTCACCATGGTGAAAAAGCTTGTTGGATGGGTGCTCTTCCCTCCCTTGTACTTACCTTCCTAAGATCTGAAAGTTAGCACTTTAAAGTCGGGTGTGGTGGCTCACACCTTTAATCCCAGCACTTTGGAGGTAGAGGCAGACTGGTCCCTGAGTTCTAGGCCAACCTGGTCTAGAGTGAGTTCTAGGACAGCCAGGACTACACAGAGAAACTTTGTCTAGAAAATAACTAACTAACTAACTAACTAACTAACTAACTAACTAACTAACTAACAAACAGTCAGCATCTTAGTTTGGCTCCTAGAGGTCTGCTTATCCATTGATGCCTCGCTGGTGATTATAAGGGAGAGAGTGGAATTCATGTTTCAGAACCTGAGTAGCTTCCCATGTGGCTGTGGCATGCAGAAAGAACCTGCTCTTGGGAGTGCAGAGGCTGTTTAATTGCAAGACCTGCACTATAACATGCTGTCTGTGGATCTTGGGCGAGGAGACCCCTCCCCTGAGAGCCCTGGCTGATGAATCAGGGAGAACTGCTGGGTTCCAGACTTAATTAAGCTCTTCCACGAAGAAGAACTCATCAAACACAAGCTGAGATGTGTGGATGGCTGTGTATACACAGGAAGAAACTAGAACTTGGGCCTTTGGCTACAGGCTTAGTATCAGAACACTGGGAAACTGAGGTGTTGCATAGGGGCCCAACAGCTCACTCAGACTGGGTGGCAGGGTTTGGCAGGACCCAGGCCTCAAACTCCAAATCTATCTCCATTCTTTTGACATGAGTGTGTAACTTGACAATCCAGCACCTTCCATTGTAGGTCTGATCCTCCATTCTTCTACTCTTCACCACTGTACTGTCCATCCATCCATCCATCCATCTATCCATCCATCCATTCATTATCCACCCACCCATCCACCCACTTATCTGCCCACCCATATGCCCACCCATATGCCCATCCATCCATCCATCCATCCATCCATCCATCCATCCATCCATCTCCTTATCAATCCATTTGTTCATTTTACTTACTTACTCATTGACCAATCTGCCCATTCACCTCTCCATTCACATATGTATCTACCAATCCATCTACCTAAAGATCTACCCACCCATCTACTCACTGACCCTTCTAGCCACTAATTCATAACCTATTCATCTACCCACTCATTCATCTATCATCTATCCATCCATCTACTCATCTACTTAACCATTCATGTGTCCACCAATACATGCATAATCTATCCATGCATCCATCTACTCATCTATCCATTAATCTATAATCTACCCATCCATCCATCCATCCATCCATCCATCCATCTATCTACCAAACTATCCACCTATTCATATACCATCAATTTTAAAATTTATACATAAAGTTGTCTATCTATTCATTAATCACCTATTCATCCACCCATGAATGAATGAATGGGGTCACTTATTCACTTGCTCACTCCTCTAACATTAAAAACCCATCTTTGCCAATAGATAAGGAGGCCAATACAACCTGAGAGTTCTCGGGATGAGAGGCAGAATTAGACCACTTCATGGATCCCGTTGGCATCGATAAAGACTCCAATGACCACTGAGCACTCTGAGCGGTTTACTCACCTGCAAACGGGGGACAGCAAACCAGTGTCACTGCTCTTGTTATGGGGTTCATGAAAGGATGCCATGGAGTTGTGGGAGAGGCAAGAGAGGCTGGTCTGACTGGGTGGGGGAGCAGGAAGCCTCTTTTAGCCAGGGATGTCAGACAGACCAGGGTGTGAGAGAGCAGGATCAGGAGGTGCAGGTGGCTGGGAAGGCTGGCTTGGGAACAGGTCTAGAGAGGCGGCCCAGTGAGCAGGAGAACACCTGCCAGCAGTATGATGTGCTGCAGAGCTCACCTGGCACTCAGGCGGCCCCTCCTCGGCTGCTCATCTGGTCTCTTTGGGGCTGGTCCTCAGCATGGTAAGGGAAGCCAAGGCTCAAGGGAAGAACACTCTCCTGCTTTGTCAGCTCTAAGTCGAAAGGGGTTCTCCCCCTCTCCAAGCTGAGGCTCGTTGGGCCAGACTGTACTGACTCCTGCTGTGCCTGCTGCCTACTCTAAGGAGACCAGCGGGTACTTCCCCTCATGTCCTCCTCCACCACCGGCACAGGCTAGCTCTGCTTTCTCACCATCTTCAAGCTCCCCTCGTGGCCCTGGAGGGTGGTTTGGAAGGTTGGGCATGGTCCCAGATATCTCTGCCTTTTAAAAACATGGGTAACAGTGCTGTTTACTAACTGAGAGCCCCCAGAATTATCCATATGGGTCTGCAGCGGCCTTTGGTGGCATAGGTAGAGGCAATGTCCTTGGGCATGGATGGCATAGATAGAGCCTCTGTGGCACTTGACTGGAAGGATGACAATTCTTTTATCATCGTGCCACTCCATGACATCACTCTGACCTCCTGGAGCTTGTGGTCATGTCCCCATTTTAAGATGTAAAAGCAGGCTTGGAGATGTGATATAACAGATCAAAGGACAGAGCTGGGAACAGGTAGGGCCAAGATCAAACCCAGGTCCCAGGAAGAGACACACACAACCTTGTACCCTGCTTCCTCATGGGGAGTGAAGTAGAGTCTCGGACCTGCTGGAAGCAAGTACCTCAGACTGGAGGGCCCAAAGAGGTAGGAGGGAATTCCCTTCCTGTTCTGGAGGCCAGAGGCCCAAAACTAAGCTCTGAGCTGAGTAGTGCGCCCGCCCTCCAAGTGTGCCCACCCTCCAAGTGTGCCCACCCTCCAAGTGTGCCCGCCCGCCAAGAGCCCTGGGGATGACGTTCCTTCTGCATGCACAGCTCCTGGTCCAGGGACATCTGACCTGAGACTCCATCTCTCTATCTTCCTCCTGATCCTCAGTGTCCCTTGACACTCTCTCTCTGGTCTCTTCTCCCTCCCCTCTTCCTGCTCCTCTCTTCCATTCTCTCCCTCCCTGAGCCACAGGCATTAGGGTTTTGAGATTATTATTATTATTATTATTATTATTATTATTATTATTATTATTTTTGGTTTTTTGAGGCAGGGTTTCTCTGTGTAGCCCTGGCTGTCCTGGAACTCACTCTGTAGACCAGGCTGGCCTTGAACTCAGAAATCCGCCTGCCTCTGCCTCCCGAGTATTGGGATTAAAGGCGTGCGCCACCATGCCCGGCGGGTTTTGAGATTCTTAGTCACATCTGCACAGACTTGTTCTAAGTGAGCACTCCAGCCATAGGTTCCAGAGGGGCAGTGTAGGGACTTTTGGGGGCACTATTGGATGCACAACAGCTGGCAACAAGTGGGTCATACTCTCTGCAAAGGAATCTCACTTGAGAATCTCCTGCCGGTGCCCCAAGGACAGCCATCCCCCATAGTCCCATGGCAGTCTCCATGGTGGGTCTGTGGGTACACAACCCCCAACTTTATTTGACTTCTTCACAGTTGCTTTCTTTCCTTATGGGTTCCTGTCCTTCACAGTTGCTTCCTTTCCTTATGGGTTCCTGTCCTTGTCCCTGAGTGTGGGTGCTCAGCCCTATCCTCTATAGACCTGTCTCCAGAGCACAGCACAGCACATGGTTGGAAGACAGGAAAGCCGAAGTCAGGAGGGAAAGAAAGGCCAAGGTCAACAAACCTGGCCCTACTTCCTTAGCAGTATAGTGGCTTTCTGGAGCAGTGGCCCCACCCACACCTGCTGTGGCAACCCCCTCTGGGCAGCTCCAGGAACCACCAGCTCTCTTCTCTGCTTGTCCTTTCTGCCTGTCAGCATGGCCGCAGATCACTGAGCAAACAGCGGACACCCCAACCCTCCCAAGTCTGGAAATTGCAACAGCATGCCTGTCATAGCTGATGGGCAGCAGGTACTTCTGATACTTCCAGGGAGAAGTAAGTAATTTGGAATAGAGAAATAACTATTGATTGAGGCTGAGAGTTACTGCACCGTCCGTCTCTGGTTCTCTGTCTCTGTCTGCAGCACGCCCTTGCCCCATGTGGAGGCTCCTGGGAGCTTCTTGATTAGGAGACATTTCTCAGCTGCAGATTGGCAGAGCTTGTGACAATTCCACTTTCCAGCTTCAGGAACACGGTCGGGCGGCCCGTGCCGCCTTGCCCACTGCCATCTTGCCCATGCCGCCTTGCCCCATGCCGCCTTGCCCCATGCCACCTTGCCCACTGCCTAGATCTTTGTCTTTCAGCTTCTTCTGGAGGAAAAGTGACTGATATTCATAGGCCTTGGCTCTAGGTAGTTTCATTGAGACTGTGACCATCATGGTTGACAAGAAAGGTTGGACACACATCTAAATGTGCAGGCTACAGACTGTTGACAGAAACCAGATACCTATCGCTTGGGTCAGAGCACGCTCGTGTATCTGTAGTCTTATGACACCCAGGCTGGTCTGGAGCTCAGAGGTAATGGAAATGGGGGAGAAGCTTGCTCTCTGACCAGCTGGGGTGGCTCCCAGCAAGAGGGGTAAGACAACATAGAGGGGGAATGACTTTTATTTAAAGATGCACTATGCTGGTTCAGCAGAAGGGGCTGAGAAGAGAAACTGGTAAGGGGCTGGAGGTCTATCCATTTGTTCTGAGAACTCCCTCCCTGGGAGTCTACTTCTGTCCAACCTCTCCTCTAAGGTCTCACTGACAACCCAAGGCGTGACTCCACTGAAGTTCATCCCGGGGAACCAATCGGCTTATTGGGCTTGCTCGCCATAGATGAGGGGTTACTGCAGGAGTGTGGGTGAACCCACAGCAGCCACACTGGACTCCTCACCCAGCATGAATGATGCTTTCCCCATAGCTGCATGGAGGGGACCTCTCTTCTGTTAACCTTCCCATTTTATACAGTCTGGCACAGTGGTTCTCAGCCTTCTCAGTGCTGCGGCCCTTAATATAGTTCCTCATGCTGTGGTGACCCCCAACCATAAAATTATTTTATTTTGTAAGTTTGCTACTGTTATGAATCATAACATGCAGGATATGAATCTGATATGCAGAATATGTGATATGCAACCCCTGTGAAAGGGTCATTTGGCCCCTGAGGGGTCGCAACTCACAGGTGGAGAATTCCTCGTCTAGCTCCTCCCAACCATCTAGACCATGCGTAGCTAGAGCAGAATTGCATACAAATGTCTGGGAGGAGCTGCTGGAATCTCAAGTGAGGATCCAGTAACTTCAGCACCCCTCCTACGATGGGATGGTAGTCTAAGGGTCTGATAATGATGGGCATTTGCACGGAGGTCCAGCTGATCTCATGAGTGCTCACAGGGCCACACTCTATAATGTTATGGATGCCACAAGGGGGTGAGGGTGTCTCAGCCCTTCAACTGCACCAGGACAGAGTGGTGCTCTAATGGCGTTCTAAGGTCTGGAGTCCCTCTACCCAAACTGTACTCATAGGCCTCAGTTCCACACAGGGCTGAGCACAAGGCAATCTGAGATTGTGACCATTGTCACCAAAGACAGGATGGATGCTTTGATGCTTTGAGACTTCAATTCCAAAGTCTCCTTTCCAGGGATCCCTTTCCAGGGTCTCCAGGTCAGCAGGTGGCCCCTGTTCCCTTCTAGGCCTGCCCAGGCCTCTCCCAGTTGCCACACAGGCTTAGCCACCCCCTGGGCCTGACTGTTCTGGGGTGGGGTGGAGGAGGACTTCTGACAGCCTTTTCCTTGCCTCCCTGGTGGGAAGGAGTGCAGAGGCTGGGCTCTCTTGCCATCTGGAAACCTGTGGCCCTTAAAGGAAAGCTCTGGACCTCTGCCAAAGGAGGAGTCGATCCATTCTCGACCTTCACGGACACCTTGGAATCCAGATTCTGGATTGACATCTCGGTGCCCTGTTCATGACTTGGATGAGCCATAACAGTGGCCATCCTGAGTCGCAGACCTCTTCTGTAAAGGAGAACACACCTGTAAAGGGTATGCCACATTTTCACCATCACTGTGGTCGCTGTCACTTCGCAGCCCATGCACCCATCCTCGGGGTGTCTGGGTAGCATGCCTCATTTTCAGACTTACCACCACCATCCCAGGCTGGTCCAGCACGGGGAGGTGGGGGATGGGGGCTACTGGCTGGGCTGGGGTGTTGCTGTCTCCCTTTGCTTTAGCCTTGAGCCTTCACAGGGATCCGTGCCAGGCTCTGAGCATTTCTTGCTGCTCAGAAGGAAACAGATGGGGCTGTCAGCTCTGCTTACGCCCTGTCTTCCCAAACTCAGTCAAGCGTGCTCAGAACAGGGGAGAGGCTCCTCTGAGCAGCTGGTGGCATTCAGGGCCAGTGTCCCTCGGGGTGTGTGACGCTGATTAGCAGGAAATAATGAGAAAGCCAGGGGAGCAAGCCCTCAGGCAACCTCCTGGCTACTGCTGTGTCCCTAAGAGACTGTGCAGTGAGCATCTAAGGCAACTTCCATAGCCAAGCTCAGCTGCCTTAGCCTCCAGCCTCCAGCCTCCAGCCTCCAGCCTAGGGAGTTGGAACTGCTAGGGCAACTTTTTGATTACATCTTTTGTAGGAGGGAGTCTCAGAGAGGACTATCCCCTTCCCGTGGTGGCACCAGGGGAAACTTCTGATCTGTGCCTGGGTGAAGGGGACATGGTGGTTTCCTACAAACAAACAAACAAACAAACAAACAAACAAAACCAATGCATCTAACAAAACCATAGCTTTTGATTAAACAAAGAATTCAGGCCACACTAGAAAGACCAGAGAATCCTCAGACCTGAGAAGAGAGGAGAAATATTTGCTACCCCTGAATTGGAAAGTGGCCCCCAGTGATAAGTTACTGACTACCCCTTCAAATATGCAAGTCGTGTGTCAGTGTGTAACATACATCCTTTCTGTGGGCGACCTTAATTTCATTGAATAATGTATTGTGAGCACTTGGGTAAGTCAGCAAATGCACCTCTAGCCCAGCGGCGTGTCGCTGCCTGGAGTGTTCTGTTGCATCCAGGCATCAGGATTTATTCAGTCCTCTTTTGTTGAACAACTGAAGTGTGTGTGTGTGTGTGTGTGTGTGTGTGTGTATGTGTGTGTGTTCACACTGAGGTCAGAGGACAACTTGTAGGAATCAGTTCTCTCTTACCATGTGAGTCTCAGAAATTGAACTCAGGCTGCCAGGTTTGAGGTCAAGTCCCTTTACCTGCTGAGCAGTTTAGGCAGTCCTAGTCTGCATTTTTGCAGACATTCAATATGTGTCGCCACACAGGATGCCCCATAGGCCTCTCTACTCTCACACAAACTGAGCGTTCGTGGGCTACTTTGCTAGGTTGAATGAGTCTTTCATGGTGTTGGGACAGTGCTCTTATCTCTGAGGGGGCCTCTGTGTTGGGAGGATGGAGTGATACAGAAGGTACCTCAGCCATAGCCCCTTGGGGGGAGAGGATGATGGCTGGCCTGTCAGGGCAGTCGTTAGAGAATCTTCAAACCAGCGGAATTTTAATTTATTTAAAAAAAAAAGCAACAGCACTGAGCCTCTTAAAAATTGTTGTCGGAAAAAATTGATGTCAATCTTATAAAATCTCACACACAATACAGGGCTGAAACATTTGCAAAGGTGTGGTTGCTATAGAAACGTGAAAAGAGATTGTTAATATTTATCACATGGGGAGGAGGACTCGGAATCTGGCTGCTCTTCTTAGGGGACCCTTCGTGCCCAGATGGCTCAGGGATGCTGGCACTGCCTCCCACAGGCTCAGAGAATCCTCATCTCTTGGTCCCCAGTCCCACTCTGCCTGTCTTCTCTGCGTCAACATCACCAAAGCAAGCCTTCCTCTTGACTAGCGGCCCTGGTTTGTCCTGCACAGTTCAGCTCCAGCCTTCTGATCGCTGCTCAGATCTGGCACTCTGTTCTGGGTTCTGCTGAAGACTTAAGTACTGAGATTTAAACCACAGCTCCAGCTCCTGCACAGGCTCTGCACTGGTTTCCACACATCCTTCCCACCTTGTCCCAGGCAGGAAGCAAGGCCCAAGGACAGGCAGTAGCCTCTCCAGCCTACGATGCCTGCCTCGGCTGAGCCCATCCTCTCCAGCTACGGTGCAGGCCTAGGCTGAGCCCATCCTTTCCTAGGTCACCATCACCTTGAGGAAGACAGGGCCTGACCTCCATGGGCTCCAGGCTCCCGACAAAGGAGCTGCAAAACCGGGGAGGAGAGTCCGGTCTGTGGTGAAATTTCAGAGCTGTACAAGTACACCCCTGCTAGAGAGGACACTCACACAAGTTCAAGGACAAGGAGAAGAGGCGAGGGGTCAGGGATGTTTTTGAGGTGTGGAGAACCTTGCTTCAAGGTATGGAAATATAAGTACCAACACAAATGCTGCCTTGAAGCCCCCCAGCAGGCTTGAGACACCATACAAGCTGAGACCCCAGAAGCAGGGCCTGAACTCCCTTCATATAGGAATTTCTTTCTTGAAATTCAGCATGAAAAGGGTGGCGCATGTTGCTAGACACCACTCCTGGCCCCGTGGTACACAGCATGCCACTCTGATTGAGCTGGTCCTGAGATGCTCTGAGTCTGTGGCTCTGGCTTTGCTCCTAGAGAAGGTCCCCATCTGGCATTTGGTCACACAGGAAGAGGTCAGGAGCAACCTCTGCCTTCCAGTCCAGGCTCGGGTGCCATTAATATTTCATGTCCAAAGACAGCATTGACATTTTGCTGGATGGCTTCAATTAGCTAAGAGCCTCCTTCTCAGGCTAATAACCAGCCTGCTTACCCTAATGGTTTATTAATCTACTTCGCAGCGTGAAGGCAGCCGGCACACACAGATACCACCTGCTGCTGCCTTGATTGGGTAGAAATGACTCAGGCCTACAATTGTGTTCGTTAAAGGGGTTGAGTCCTTGTAGGCTCGGGAACAGGGGGTATGGAGGGCGCTTCCGATTCCAGCTCCCAGGATGCTGAGAACCCTTCTGTTGAGAGCACAGGCCCCCGAGGGCCCTGGGATGGTGTTTGAGACGTTTCTTCTTGCTATCAGTCCTCTGCTGAATTTCCTGGACATGGCAAGGCATTATTGCAAGCTTCAAACTGAAGTTTTAAATGGAATATTGATGCTAAGTTAGGGATAAGGCAGATGATAGATGGTAGGTCATTGGAAGGGGGTGTTAAAATTTTTGTTGTTGTTGTTGTTGAATTTTTTTGTTTGTTTGTTTGTTTGTTTTTTGGGGGGGCATCTTTGTATTCTGTAGCCTTCCATCTGGGCCCAGAGTGACAGCCACTGAGAGATTTGCCAATGGCTATGAGTCGGCCTAGTGCTACAGGACAAACTGACAGGGCCCACTCACTGTCCTACAACTGCAGTTCTTATATCGTGTGATATACAGAGTTGGGGATTGGTGCTGGGTATGTGTAATTGTCATCTCTGAGGCTTAGTGCCTCCTTCTGCTAACCTAGGCCTGGTCCTGGACAATCTTTTCTAGGCCTAGAATGTGTTCAGCCTGAGACTTACTGCTGAATAAGCTCACCCTTCCTAGTTCTTTCTGAGCTCTGGCTGACTCAACTCAGCTGTTCTGGCTCAAACTCCTCTCCAAGCTGACTGACCCAATCTGGTTTCTCTCAGCTTCTCCTGCTTAGCTTCATACTAACTTTGGCAATTTGTTCTAATCTTCTGGCTCCTTCTCATTCTCTGGCTCCTTCTGTCTTCACCTAGCTTGCTGTCTCTCTCCAACTTGTCTCTCTCTGTACAACTGTACCAGTAAAACTGCCTCTCCTTCTCCTTCTCTGTGCTGCTTGCTCTTAAGTAGCCTCTCTTCTCATGAGAGTTGGGCATATCTTATTTTGCCAAATCTTTCTCTGATTTGTCACTTTGTCTGAAACTCAATTAGACATTACTTTCAAGCACAGGTACTTCCTTCTACAAACCAACTTTACCTTCATAGTTTGGGATTAAAGGTGTGTACTAAGGGTGTGTCTGTATTCCATCCAGAGGGACTTAAGATGTGTGCTAAGACTGAGCCACACCGCAAGTGGGAACAGGCTTTTCTAGTCAACAACAGAATCTTGGGGTTCATAGTATGATCAAATATTCTGCAACAGGTATGGTAAGGGAAGAAGTCACAGATGTTGGGAGAGCTGGCCTCACCTGCAGTTTTGTGTCACATGAGTGTGGGTTCTGAGCAGTGCTTCCCTGATGGCCACTCCCAGCAGCTGCCTCAGTTGCACGTCCTATCCCACTATTGTCAGGGGATCCTAGAACCTCTGTCAAGGAGGGTAGCTTGTAAATTTGGGGTAGTTTCAAAAACAGAAAAACTTCAAAATAGGACAGAAATTTTCTGCATATCTTCCACCCAGTGTCTCCTTACATAGCTAATCACAGCACAAATATGCAAAGTGAGTGGTTCACAGAGTCCCCAGTGCCAGGCACTCTTCAGCATCCTCTCATGGTTTCTCCTATCCCAGGGTCTTAGCCAGAGGCCAGGCCACCCTCGATGGCCACGCTTTCCTAGCTCCCAGGTCAGGACAGGTCACTTTGTAGACTGTCCCTCCCTTTGGGGATACAAAGTGTTTTTTTTTTCTCTTGGTGTCCATGCACAGGCGTGGCAGCTGCTGGCCACGCGGGTGTTACTCCTCCGGTACCTCCGACCTCGTTCTTCTTCTATGTAAGAGTGGAGGTTGAAAAGAGGTATCAGATCCCCTAGAACTGAGATTACAGAGGCTTGCTGGCTGCCATATGGTGCTTGGAACTGAGCACTAGTCTTTTGCAAGAACAGCAAGTGCTCTTAACTACTGAGCCATCTCGCCAGCCTCTTCTGCCTTGTTTTTTGAGGCAAGGTGTTTCACTGGGACTCGGGGCTCTCATGCATTAAGTAAGACCTGACCAGTGAGCCAAAGAGATCAGCCTGTCTGCGGCTCCCCAGTACTGGGATTACAAGCACAGGCCACTAAACCTAGCTTCCCCTCCCCCCTTAAATCTTTATTTTGTGTGGACTGGTATTTTGCCTGCAAGTATGTCAGAGTACCACATGCACACCTGATACCTATGGAGGTCAGAAAAGGATGTCAGGTCCTCTAGAACTGGAGTTGCAGGTGCTTGTGAGTTACCTTGAGGATGCTGGAAATCAAATCTGGGTCCGATGGAAGTCCCATCAGTGCTTTTAACCACTGAGCCATCTCTTCAGGCCCCAACACTCAGCCTTTTGCATGGGTTTTGGGCCTCAAACTTGGCAAGCACTTTACTGTCTGAACTATTTTCCCAGTCCCAGGCACTTTTCATAATTAGACTGAGTGTAAAGGCTTTGGGGAGTGAGGAGTGCTTCTGAGAGAGGCGGGTGGAAGTTCACGATGAGGGGCAGATTTAGAGACGTTTAACCTTGGTGGTTGACCACAACAGGAACCTACGAGCCTCTTTTCTACAAAGTTACTATTTTGTCTTTGGAATTAGTAAATATCTCCAGGGAGATACTTTGTGACTATGCAAATATATTGTTCCTCCTCAAGCTTTCGCTCATTAATTCAGGCCTCCTCTATGGCTGTCGCTGGCAGCAATGACTTTTGTGGCATTCTAATGGCGACATTTATTCCCCTCAATCTTTCTGCACTCATTAATTAGGATTCTTCTCAAAGACATCCCTTCTCTCCCATTTAATGATTTGTTCACTTATTTATACAGTGCGGGCCCATGGACGTTTATGTGGTATTTATTACTGCCTCTTGCTTTGACCGTGGGCACCCTTTAGGTTGGCTCCCAAGCAGTTTACATGCTGGCTGCATTTCACACTTCCTGATATGGCTTTGGCTGAGTATTGCCAGCGCTCCCCTACAGGGACATGTTTCCCCAAGAGACAGGCTTACCTGAAGAAGGGGCCTGAGCCTTCTTTCTTCGTGGCTGTGTCATGGGACAGGACCAAGACTCTGCTGTTCAGGAGGATGGAAGCATTAAGGGGTGGCAGGGTGACTGGGTGACAGTCTAAGCTTATCTCCGAATGGTGTCAGATATAATGGAAGACACAGACAAAGATTGTCCCTTGGGGGTTACAAGAGTTCTCCAATGTCAGAGAGGAAGTGTTGGGCTTGGAGCTGGGTCACCCCAGCCTCAATAGCAAAGGGAGGAGTTGCGGAGGGCAGAGCAGGGCTTAGGACAGGGTTCAAGGAGCTGCTGCATCCTCAGCCCAGGAAATGGCTTTGCCACTTCTGAGCTATGAAGCTTCCCACCCTCCAGCTGCCTTAAAGAAGTAAGAGTTCTACTGGGGACCCACTAGCAGGAGCCATAGCCTAGGCACCTGTTATTAGAGGTGCCTACCTCATACCCAGTGCTTGATTCCAGGGTTACAGGTGTGAAATTGAGGCAAGGACAGTGGCAGGCAACCTGGATGAAGCCCTGGGATGAGTTCTGGGGGTAGGTAGGACAGGTGCGGTGGCTCTTACTTGACCCCAATGACCTCCAGTGACAAAAGAATTTGCTAGAGACGCATGCTCTACAGAGTGGGACCTGGATGGACCCAGCACCTTCTCACTCTGAACTCTAAGTTCCTCTGAGCGTCCACCGCTCTGTTGCCGGGTTCCAACAAAGATCAGGTAACTCATGGGTTCTAACTCCCCATGGCCTCCCTGGCAGGAGGGGCAGCGGGGGCATTTACTAGAGCTTATGGGGTCGGGAGTATGTGGCATTTGCTCAGGGGCTGCTAAATATTCTTTAGAGTGGCAAATGAATCTATGCATTCCTGCTTCCCCAGAGACAGAGCCAACGTGAAGCTACCTCTGCTTTGTGTCCCTCAGGGCCTCCTGAGAGCTCCCCTCCCCCTGAGCTCCAAGGCAGGAGGGGCTGAGCTTCTGAGGCATCCTCTTCTCCTGCAAGGAGCTGGTGTCCCCCTCCTGCCCCTGCGTCAGCTCTCACCATGTGTGTGTCGTAGGGTGATGGGCTTAGAGTCGAATTTAGTCTCCCCACAAAGCCAGTGGAGACGGCCCCACGCTGCCTCCTCGGTGTTGCAGGCATTTAAATTGCCATTTTATTTAAATTTATGTCCGGAGATAGAGGCGGAGAAAGGGCCATTTCAAAGTCAGTTTCTGCTTTATGGCTTTATGGCTTTATGGGGATTGTGGCCAGCAGCTGTCGGAGATATCTTCTGCTCCCACATGGCAGAGGGGCACGTGGGCACATGACTGACTATTCCAAGAAGGGGTTTGCCTCTTGCCCAGCTAGTAACTCTTACTTAGTACCACAATGCTAGGCTGAGCCCTGACCTTACTCACAGGCTAAGTCTTGTCTTGGCTTTGGGTTAAGCCTAGAGCAGTCCTGACCTGGGCCACTGTTGCTCACACAGATGTCAGGTTCATTTGGACTCATATAGTGTCACAGCATCATTGGGCAGATCTGCCCAATATGTAAAAAAGCACACCGTGGCTCTGGGCAGCTGGTCTTCACAGCTGGAGGAACATCTGTCCACCTGCCCTGAGCTGATGAGGTGTTGATAGAAGGCTCCTCCCCACATCCTCATCAGAGAGCGACACCTTCAGCCCAGATCATCCCAGTGTGGTGCCTGGAACCCCAAAGAGCCCACCTTCTACCTGTGACCTTAGCCAAGATTCTTAATGCGGTTGAGGTTATCTACTTAACATGGGACTGGGATACTCAGGCCTGTAACATGGTTTGTAGGCTGATTGAAACCCTGCATGGAAAGGCACCTTGCAAAGCATGCCACTGGGGCTCCCAAGGTGGCGAGCTATATTGGGAAGCTGTTGACAGGATTACCCTCCGAGCCAAGCAGCTGCTGTCTTCTTCATGAGGTAAGTTGTGCCTGTTTGCAGACAGTCCCAGCGAGCCTTGTTGATTGTTTTCTGAGTATCCAACTACTCTTTCCAACCAGCTGCATGCAATTCTGCACATGGCCTTATGGCCTCAGTCTGGGAAGGGATATAGTATATAGGCTGGGGAAGACTGTGGGAAGGGGTTCCTTCTATGGGCCTATGGGGAAGCCATCATCCATACTAGGTGAAGACTGTCCACCATGTCTGCTTTGTAGTAAGCCCTATGGACTCATTCCTTCCCTGTGAGAAACTCTGGTGGACTTGAGCTTTGGTTTGTTTCTGGGACCTTAGAAGGAGGGGGAATTGTCTGGGGCCAGTGTGGCAGGTTGTGGCCAGAATGTGTGTAGATGGTCACATGTTGGAGTTTAGCAGCCTATGGCCATTTCAGCAGAAAGCATAGAGATTTGAGGTCCACTTACAGTCACTGTCTTAAACTGATCATGCCTAAGGATGATTTATCACTGGCTCTTATGGTCTCCGTAGGTATCCTGTCTTTTCCTCTAGTTGTCAACAGGTATATGGAGTGTCGCCTTAGAGCATGGCCACAAGAGCAGAGATGTCAGGACAAGAAGCAGGGAGAGAAAAAAGGAAGGAATCAATAAAGGAGACTGTTTGAGGCTGTGAAGAGCAAGGCAGGGTGATAGCAAGAGGCTCGCTCCCCTGCTCAGTGGATGCTGTTTCCCAGGATTGGGTCCCAAGTGCCTTTGTCATGTGTGATGCTACAGTCAAAACCCAAGCAGCAAGGAGTCACCTGGAGGGAGTGTTCCCGGCACAGGGAAGAGAGATGGGCTGCAGGGGGCCAAGGCCACCCACTGCTTTCTACCCCTTCTTAAATGAGGAGTTAAGGGCATCAGAGGTTAAGGAGGCATGTCCTGGAGGCCTAGGCTGGCAGCAAAACCAATGAGAGCCTCTTGGGAGTGACCAGCACACCCTGACACAGGGCTGGTATCTAGTGCTCCTGACGTCTGCTTTCAATATCCCACCCCAGACCTTTTCCCACCGTTGCTCACCCAAAGAACAAGTGAAGCCTCTTCCTGGGCTGCTCAGCTGGTAGAATGGCCCCTGGGTGGGTGGGGGGCATGTGCTTGTCTAGTCAGGGAAAGGGTCCCTCCAGTGCCAGGGTATGCTTATAGTGGGACGGTAGCCCCAACTCTCCCAAACCTCTGTTCCAAGGACTTTGGACTGGTGGCCATGTCAGGAGACATCTTGAGGGAGGGGTCTGTGCTGAGGTCTCAAGGTGAGATGGGTGGGGCCCATGGAGGGGGCGGGGTGAGTTGTGCTTGATGAGCTCAAACACAGGGAACAGAAGCCCCAGGGGCTCTGGCAGTGGGAGCGTGGAGACAGATAGGTACATGTGAGCATGCGTGCCTGTGTGTGTGTGTGTGTGTGTGTGTGTTGGGGTGTGGCAGGTTCTGTTCTCAAGAGAATGGGGCACATGCTGGGGACTTCCAGCAAGTCTGTGTGGTGACAAAATACACAGAGAGGTGGGACTGGAGGAGAAAGAGGTGTCAGCGCAGTGGAGCGCAGGAGAAGGCTGGTGTCTGTGGTTTCAGAGCAGTGGAGTGCAGGAGAAGGCTGGTGTCTGTGGTGGAGGGAGAGACTCAGCTCAGACTGGGCACCTGGAGGAGCCAGAGTGGGCCCAAGACTGGGACCAGAATTGGGACCTGGGGCTGGGGAGCCCTATGTCTCTCTGTACAGATAGCACTGATGGGGGCTGGAGCCAGGCAAGGTGGCCAGATGAGGAGGTGGGGCCAGAGGGTGGCAGGATCAGCAGGTACTGCTTCTAGAAGGGAGTGGCCGGCAGCTATCTTGAGCTGCAGAGGCGGGGAGAGAGATGCATAGCAGGCTGTGGTGGTCCCAGGGAGCTGCGGGTGGAAACACTTTGGGTCTGGGCGCCAGATTGGAGTGGGATGGGGAGCCTGTGGGAGGTGAGAAATGGAGACAGTGGGGGCCACTGATGCTTCCAGACTTTCTCTTTCCTCCCCCACCTCTCTCTCTCTCTCTCTCTCTCTCTCAGTCATTCTACTGTTTTATTTACACAACTAGTACAGAGAGTGTTCTAGAAAGTCAGCTTAATGCACATAAGGAGTATATAAGTTTGTCGGGTCATCATCAGCCACTAAGTCCACAGAGGCACACTAACTGCAGGGAACCCCCAAACCCAAGGCAGTGGCCCCAAAACTCAAGTGACTATTTATAGGGAGTTGGCCCCACTCTAGATACAGCCTGGGTTATCTTCTGAGACCACTCAACAAGGAACACAAGCTCCTAAATGCACAAGCTGTGAAAGGGAGCATTACTGGGGGGTGTGGGGTGTGTGTGTTATTCTCCCAAGGTGGTGTTGTTTGGGGAGTGGGTGTGAGGTGTAGATCATTTCCTTTAGGGCAGAAATATGACAGTGTTTAAGATCTGGTGGGAAGAGTTCTGTTGAGCACTGGGTATTGGCTGAGAGAGGAGGGAATGCTGGGTGTCAGTCTCTGGAGGAGACAATATCTGCCTCCCTCACAGCCTGAGTGTCTGTGTGGCCACTGACCCCATGGATGCCTTGATGTCCAGCCCAGGGCAAGCTCCCACAGGACTTAGCTTTGCAGTGTCTAAGTCAGCAGGATTTGCAGATCTGATAGTGATCTGGGGTTTCCATCTGCTCCAGAGCATGATAGGACTTTGGGTAGAGTAACAGGTAGGGGACATTTTGGTTCTCATGGGTGCAAACAGGCCCCTATCTGGAGCTCTCTGGCATTAACATGTACATACATACACATGTGTATCTGTACTTAGACACAATGTATATCTACTGTGCATATGTGTTAATCTATGCAGGACAAAGCACCTTACACACATGTACACCTACTACTCATATATGCACATCTACCAAACACACCAACGATACATACAAATATCAACACCAATCAAACATGTGTTCACACTCACCTCACACTCATGCACACCCACCAGGCATATAGGATAAATACGAGGCATGCAAACACAGCCACCAAATATACTCACACACATAATCATACCTATCAGGCACACAAGCTCACTTATCTCATACATGCATATCCACAGATATGCACACTCACAAGCATACCCATCAGGTACGTGCATACCTATCAGGTACTCTTTTTTTTTTTTTTGGTTTTTTGAGACAGGGTTTCTCTGTGTAGCCCTGGCTGTCCTGGAACTCACTTTGTAGACCAGGCTGGCCTCGAACTCAGAAATCTGCCTGCCTCTGCCTCCTGAGTGCTGGGATAAAAGCGTGCAACACCACGCCCAGCCCTCAGATACTCTTATATACATGCACACCCACAATGCATATACTCAGACTCATTAAACACACGGGTACATGTAACTTTAATTTTTAAAAACCTACTTTTAATGCTGGTTCTTAAATGCTTTAAGAACCTCCCTTGTAGCCCACCACCCACTAGAGGTAATGGAAAAGAAAGGATATGGGGGAGGGGGGAGTGGACCTGTTTAGAAAGGTTCTTTGGAGCAACTCCTGTCATGAACATTCCTTCATGTGTTTGCCCCAGCAAAATACCATCCAACCGATTTTCCGAAGAACCCTTAAGTTTCTACTTCAGGTATGCCTGCCATGCATATGTCCATATATATATACACACACACCACAAATATACACATTTACCATACCACATACCTGTTGCCATACATGTATGTATATCTTCACACACATGCTCATGCACGTACATACATGCATATTCATCCTACATACACAGCCACCATATACATGCACACCATCATGCACATGGAACACCCTTTACATGTACACATGTGTAATGTATGTGGAAATGAGATTCAAAACAAAAAGGAACAGCTTTTGATTTTCTCTGCCCAAATGGTGCCACTTTCCCTGGCCCTGCTGGGGGGGTCACATGTAAGAGTCTGGGGGGCCAGGTAGGTTCTTAAACATCATCTTTCACTGGATGGTACTGCTGCCTTGCCAGTGCGACCTGTGGCTTCTAGCAGCTGACAGCAGAGAACATCCACTGCTCACATCTTCGTGCTGGCACACTGAGGCTCTGACAAGGTTCAGTTGTCTTTGTCTGTGCCCATGTCCCCAAGTTCCTCTTTGACTGTTGGGCTGCAAGGCCCAGAAAGCCTAGCATTGCCGTGAAAAGAGCAGAATTCCCGCAGCAGGAGATGCTGAGTCAGGCTAGCCCTCCATGAACGTTCTTGTCTTGCCCAATGAGTGAGGGGTATAGCATTCTCCCACCTTGTCCACAGGCTGCCTTCTTCACTGAGCAGATGGGAGCTCTGTTAGGCTACAATATGTCTTTTACTCAAGGTTGGAGCCTTAGACAAGACAAAGGATTGAGGAAGATTGTCACACATTAAAGAAAGGTCTCAGTCTAGCCCAGTCAGAAAAGCTTCTCTGTGGCCCGATAACCAGCCTTCCAGCCTTGGGCTCTGCTGCTGGCCTAGGGTCTTCCTGGAGGACTGGCCAGCTCCATCCAGTCCACGCTAGCGATTGTCCCCACTTCCCACTAGATGGCGCTGCCTCCTACCTGTGCTCTGCTGGTCCCAGGGACTGCTGGGGAGTTCAAGGAAGGTCAAAGGCCCTTGTGTCAGCAGAGGCATGGGGTCAGAGCAGCCTGGGGTGTGGAATCCTTTCACTTCTGGGTTTAACATGGGGAATATGGACTGGTCATTTATTGCAGATGAAGGGTTCTCACTGTGGAGCCCAGACAGGTGAGCAGAGATCTGATGTCAACTTAAAGGGGACATGAGGTGACAATGGGCAGTGGTCACATGCCTGTGGCAGCCATATTGGGATGAAATGGTGGTTGAACCCTGCTGAGAGTGCTTGGTGCCCAGCTTGTTACAGACGCTGTGCCCACAGCAGACCACTTTGGGTCCACTTCTTGATACCTTCGGCTGTGTTGCTGGGACGCTTGGATATCCTATGCTTCACATACAGCCTCCACTCAAGACGCAGGCAGGTGTGGGCACCTGAATGCAATGGTCCCCGATTGGACATGGCCTCAGCAAGCATCACCTCGAGGTCCTCGCCACCAGACTTTTTGTCAGGCTGATGGAAGTCTGCGTGGGTGGGCATGCTTCTTGGGTCTTCATGGCATAGGAACAGCAAAGGCTAAGTATGGCCCATTGTGGGCCACCAACAACCTCCTGGCTGACCACCAGGTTCCTTAGAGGATACCCTTGGCTGGGGAACCTATGGTTGGAGCCTGAAACTTCTGGGCAGTGAGACAGTGTGGCACTCAACCCTTGGCAAAAGTACTTTCCTCTGGCAGATGTGACATTGGATCCTGGGACTGAGTAAGTACCTGGTCATCCTGGTGAGAATATACTGGTGACTTCTGAGAAAGGGATGGGGCTGTGCCCAGCTGCCTCTGGGCTCCTTTTGGACTCCAAGCCTGTCTTGGAAGGGAGGCTCTGGCGGTGCTCGTGGGCCTGCTTCTTCATTGTATGTTTTGTCTGACCCTGTTGTCTAAGTTGGTCTGAATCTTTGCAGACCTTCTGGGAAGGGAATGGGAGTTTGGGAAAATGCTTGCCCCTTGTGGATGTCAGGGGAGGATCAACTTTACAGAGGCTAGGTCAGCAGCTGTGGCCCAAGGGCACTAGTTGGCCCCCTGGGTGCCAGGGAGAGAGGGATCCAGCTAGGAATCCTGACAAAGGCCATTTCCTGATCTGTACAAAGTCATCATGGGGCTTTGGGAGTTGTTATGCTCTCTAGTGCACTAAGAACAGAGCCACAGGCTGCCGTCAGCAGGCACCTACCTGTCCCTTCTGTGGAGCCTTGGCTTTCAGGAGAGCTAGGGCCACTGGGGGCCATTGTCTCCAACCCTGAGCACACTGTCTGTGGCTGGAAAGAAGAGAGTAATGGATGGATCTGGTGACATTGGTTGCTGTAGAGTACACTGGTTAATGTCCACTGAAGCCAAAATCTATGCGGACTCTAGGCTTTGAATTTTCTAGGAGTGTGGAGAGAGAGGTGGCTGAAGCCAGCCCATCAGGTAGAGCCAACCTGCTCAGCCTTTGTCTGAGGGCATAAGAGGGTCGCCATCTTCCCCCAGTGTGTCATAGTGGGGAGCTCTGTGTCTGGGTAGTCCTTATCTGCGGGATCCTTGCTCGCACATCTCCCGTGAGAGGGAGAAATGAGTGACATACTCCCCAGAGCTTCTGAGATAGACAAGACTCTGGCTTTGAGTTGCTTCAAGTGAAGAAAACTAGACCAGTTTGTTCTGGGGTTGCTATGGTCTTCCCCAGTGTAGACTGGGAACACTTCATAGTTACCTGAAAGTCCCTGAACAAAAACTCAGAGGACTGACTAGCTTGGAGCTGCAGAGGGAGAAACAGGTCCCACTGTCAGACTTCCTCTCAGACCTCCACTAGGGTGCCAGGCTTCAGACTCCTGTTTTTCATGGCTTTCAGAATAGACTCTCTTCTTCTCCTGCCACTCCCCCCACCCCCCACTACTCCCCAGATCGCTTTCCCAGTCTTCTCCATCTTTTCCAACCCAGTGACTCAAAGCCAGATAACATGGCTGTGATGCTTCAAGGAGCTGGATTTTTCATATCCATTAAAGCTTCGACGCATCCAGGCACCATCAGATCTGCAGAAGCCGTCATTTCCCTTCCAGTTTAAATTTTTTTAAAATAAAAACCTACAAGGCTGTCCCCTGTGGCTCTGTAATCCAAACACTGTAAATTTCAAAGATTAAAGGGATCTGCCCCCCCCAAGTGAGACCCCCTTTTCCCTAGTGCTAAGAATCGGGGCCTCTAATTGCATTTCCTGTTTGCAACTGGTGAATAAAATATTTAGACAGCCTCTGCTGAAGGTTTCAGGCACAGCCCTGCCAGCAGCTGTACTGTGCCCTAAAAGGAAGGCACATAGACAAAATAAATAAATAAATAAATAAATAAATAAATAAATAAAATTAAATAAATGCCAGATATATGCAGATGTATCATTTTAAGAATTCATAAGCACTTCATGCAATTATTTTGGATGCAATTTATTTTGGTTAGCTAGTGAAATCATTAACCTGTCTAACTAACTAGAGAGAGTAGACTGAAGCAGGATTTTTCTAGAAATCTCACAGGATACTTTCCTAGGGTGTGTGATGGCTCAACGGATTGCTAGAATGGAGGTATTCAAAGTCCTACCAGAATCAAAGAGACTAACAAGGGATTTCAGTATGAGCCTGGGACCAGAGGTCCCTGACAGCATCTCTGCTAGTGACCAGCTGGAAAATCAGCTTGCAAACACCTGGGATCCTGTGTCTCCATCTGTACTCAGGTAGTCTGTAAGAAACCTCTACAACAGCGGGAGTCACACGGTGCTCTCTCTCTCTCTCTCTCTCTCTCTCTCTCTCTCACACACACACACACACACACACACACACACACACACACACACACACACACACCTCAGGCTGACACCTCAGTGTACTCTGGGAGATTGGGCTTCCATATGGCCTGACCACCTCCAGATAGGGGAAGGGGGCTTGGAACAAGTGTCGTGCTGGCTGTCCCAGCTGGCATGCGATTTGCCAAGATCCTAGAATCTCTTCTTATTGTGCAAAAAGAAGCAGGTACATCAACCCCAGGGGGCAGCCAGGGGTCCTAGGTACCCTCCATACCACACAGAGGGTGGAAGGCCAACATCCAAATGGGTGATAACACCCTCTCTCCACATCGTCAGAGCAGGAGTGTGCTCCCAGGAGACCTCAGGTTACTTCTCCGTATTAAATGATGGAGGCCTATCTGTGTAGGAAGCTGTTGACAGAGAAGCAGTTATGAAACCTAGTTTGCCACAGAAAGGCCCCATTACTTTGGAAGGCTCTGGAAATGGGATGCTGGCCTGGAGGAATGGACAGGGGAGGCAGTAAGAGGTCTGAGACCCCAAGTGGGCAAGGGACTCTTGTGGAATCCAGGCAGCAAGAGGCTACCCCATGAACCTTTGTGTGAAGAGCACTGGGATGAGACAAAGGATGGGACAAAGAGTTTGGTCCCTTGAGGAGTCTTTCCTCTGGCCACATGCATCTGTACCCTTTTCCCCAGGACCTCTGGGTGAGGCAGGAGCATGTGGAAGTGTGGGGAAGGCCTGGGTGTCAGGAGCAGTAGCCACCTCTCTCCTTTCCACCCCAGAAAAGAAATCCTTGGATGATGTTAAGGAAATAAAATTTGATGACAATTTCAGCTCCTTACGCCAGCTAGGGCCCAGCCATTGGACCCCTGCCTAGTCTTGCTATTCCCTGCCACCCAAACTCTGCTGAGCAACCTGTGTCCCTTGCCAGTCCCTAAACCCTAAGGTTAGAATAGAAAATTACCAACAGCCAAGCTTGCCTGCAAGGTCGTATATCTGATGAGCTTTAAAACAAACAGGATGTAGTATGTAGAGATGAAATCACACAAGGTTCTTGTTGAAAGACGGATGTGAGCTACAGGGGTAGATAAGGTCCTCCCGATTACTCGGCAGAAGAGGAAATCCCTCATTAGGGTTCATAAACGGTTTCTGAGCTCCCCCAATTTGCTTGCTTACTACTCTAGGCTAATGCCAGGCCTTACAAAGTCCTGAGATAAACTATTTTTGTTTGCCTCTCTGAGGCAAGCAAATCCCGGCTTCCTGCTTCACCCCAGTACTCTTACACTTTCCCAAGGCTTGCTTCAGGCTCCAACAGTGCCCCCAGAACCCTCTCAGCAGACAGGAAGACTGCCTGGGGTGGACCCCTTTTTGTTTCTCACTGGCCTGAGGGCTTCGGCACTATGGTGTTCCTTCCTTGCAGGTGAAGTGAGAGGGAGGGTCTTTCTCCCCTTTGGTGAGGCCGGCATTAGAAAGTACAGGGAGTAGAAGGGCTCTGTAACAGCGTGATTCTGGCAAGGAAGAAGGTCTTGGCTGCCAGTGTTTCCAAACAGCTCTTTTGAAGTCTTCCTTCAGGGCCTTTATGTTCACGCCCCCTGTGGAAATTCTGAGAAACGAATGCGCATGCGTGGAACCAGGTTCCTGCCGGCCCCATCAGGATTGGTGAGGGTTCCTCTGGGCTTTCCCATTTACTTTTCTCACTTTGTAAGAACCTCTCTACACACTTCCACAGCCCTGCACTGCTGGGAACATCACCCGCATGTCTAAGTTGGATGACACGCTCACTAATAGCATGTGTCCCCGTTACTCACAGCCCTCTCCCACACTTACCTTTAAATCAGAGGACCAGCTGTACTGATGCTTTGGACCTGCAAATCTCACCAGAATCTGGGGAGGTTGGGGATGCCTGGAGTGGTTCAGGTTTGGGGTGGTGGAGACAGGCAAGACTCCTCACAGCCAAGTTGACTTCAGGGGCTGGCAGGGAGTTGTCCCTGGGCTTCCATAGTCAACTGGTGAGGTTGCTCATTCTATCCCTCCAGAGGGCGCCATCTGCTGAGACGTGATGGCAAAGGTGTCCTTTGGAATTGGGCGTCTACGTGACTTGCTGAGAGCTGGGGGAGGGGAACCCGGAGACTCTTCTGCCAGGACTATGAGCCTGGAAGAGGAAAGGGGCCTCTGCACTTCTTTGCCAGAGTCTGGTTGCTAGGTTTTGCTTTTCCATTTTCTGGAGGATGTTGGTGGGTCCGAATGGAGCTGGTTTTGATGAAGTGCCCGCGGTTCCAACCCTGCCTCATCTAAGACCAAACCCTGGAAGCTGCTTGGTTTCTTAGGTTCACAGTCCTATACTCTTGGGGCAGGGGCGGGGGGTGAGAGTGGGGGGTGGGATGGGGTGGTAGTGGTGGTGCCAATGGTCATTGGGTGAGGTTACTTTGTATTGTCCTTGAGAACAGAAACTCCTGGAGGCCACGCCCCCTCTGCTGGGTCCCTACAGACGCCTGACACTGGAGAGTGGGCTTCATAGTGGGGTAGGCTGCCAGAATCGCAGGTGTGCTCCCACTGCAAATGCCTTTTCAACCTTGCTGGAATATGCCTCCTGGGGAGCGGAAAGATGAAGTTACAGGGCCCCACTGAGCCGGGCGGCTGTTCCTCCCTAGGCTGTAGCCCTTCCAGAATATGAAGTCACCCTGACTATGCTTCATTTCTGGGGCTGCCTAAACTGAGCACACCTCAAAGCCTGTCAGATTCAGGAAGGCAGAGATGCCTCTATAGTGGATGCCAATGTTCCCGCATTTTTAATTAAACTTGAGAACGTGGGGGGACAGTGCATCTGGCTGTCTCAATCATGAATTATGAAACCCTCCCCTCCAGATGTTCCCTCAGCCGATTCCCCCACGGGCTCCATTTGGTTTGTTTTTCTCTGAAAAAAAATTTTTTTAATACCCAAGCAGTATTTCCTCGCCTCCTTTAGGAGGCTGGCCAGTTGAGTTTAAATCAAATCCCGATATACTGAGGACCAAGTGCTATATCACATGCCGGTGGTGCTGGCACGGACAGTCCCTGTTTTTGCAGTCATGACAATGAATTTCTCAAAAGTTCCCTCATTTTCTCACGATGGCTGGGGGTGTAAACTTACTGGGGACTGCTCATTGTGGGACTGGAGGAAGAAAGACCCTCATGGCCTTTCAGTTCACCGAGCACAGAGCTTACAAAGCCCTGTACAGCAGACAACCGGGAACTCCCCAAAGGAAAAGCCTAGGTGCTTGGGAGTACACTTTTATTCCAGGATTTATTGATGTCTCTCTTCATGGCTAGGTTATCTGAGACGGGGAAGGAGGCACATGGCTCAGGAGGGAAGCACACACTAGCACACTCATTCAGAGGCCCTGCTCACCCAAGACCCCTACCAGCTCACTCACTGTACATTTCTATTCATCTCTCTCTTTCTTCCTTTCTTTCCTCCTTCCTTCCTCCTTCTCTTCCTTCCTTCTTAGTTTTCTCTATCGCTGTATTTCTTTCTTTCTTTCTTTCTTTCTTTCTTTCTTTCTTTCTTCCTTCCTTCCTTCCTTTCTTTCTTTCTTTCTTTCTTTCTTTCTTTCTTTCTTCCTTTCCTTCCTTCATTTTTGAGGCAGGGTCTCACTATGAACACAAGGCTAACTTATACTCACAGAGATCTGCTTGCCTCTGCCTCACAAATGCTGGGATTAAAGGTGTGTCATGCTGCCCTGTCTGTCTGTCTATCTATCTATCTATCTATCTATCTATCTATCTATCTATCTATTACATTTCTATTCCTTGTCTTCCCTCAGTACTGTTGCCAACTTTGTGGAAGAGGCTTGGGTTGGGCATGTTGGAGGGAGAGATTGAGGTACGTGACTGCAGGTTCCTAAGTCTTTTGCTGGTCCACTCTTCCATCCATTGGTCCATCTATCTCTTTCTTTATCTGTCCATCCATCCATCCATCCATCCATCCATCCATCCATCCACCCTTCTGTCGATCTGTCCATCTGTCCATTCATCTATTATCTATCCATTATTTGTTCATCTAGCCATCCATTGTCCTTCTTTCCTTCTATATATGCTGTATAGATATCTATTTATCCACTCATCTATTCATCCATATTTTTAAGTGGTCTGTCAAATTACTTACTCTTTTAGCCCCAAGTTTCTCATCTGTGAAAAAAGAAATATGTTGTCGTGTTCCCTTCTCACAACAGCTATGGGACTGTTCAGCTCATGTAAAGAGTCTAAGGTATTGGAGCAGCACATGGTATGGCAGCAGCTGTGGGTCCTACCTTTGGAGGTGTCCAGGATGGTGGGGGGACTGGCAAAGATGGACTGGGTCTGCCTTTGACCCTGCCTCCTGATTACTGATCTTCGTTATGCTCTTGATCCTCAGAAAGCTCAGTATCTTCAACTAGGACAACTCGCACCTTACATTCAATAGTGGCTGAGACCATTAAACTCGGGCACGGAGCCCTGGGTCAGTCAGGAACACCAGGTGTCCATGGAGGACTGTGGGTGACTTCATTGTCATCTCTATCATTATTATCTACTTGACAGACATTCATGGGTTGTCCTGTACCGAATTGTGAGAGTCCTTCTCTGTTTATCAAGGGCACCTACGGCATTAGTGGGTGTTAGAAAAATTCTCTGGGGACCTCTAAAAATGGGTGACCTTTTTAGAACTTGTGGTTCTCAATCTCTTCTGCCAAGCTTCTGGCTGACCCTGGGTGAGGACCCACAGGGATGACCTCTAGAGGGCATCTCCAGATGACCCTGGGTGAGGACTATGTGGGGGTCCTCTGTGGTCCGTGGACTCCAGGTGAGGATCTGTGTGTACATCTGTGGGCGTCTCCTAAGTCCTCTCTGCAGAACTGTAGGCTGGACTCCAGAATGATTTTTTTCAAGTGAGCACTGAGGAGCTGTGAGGTTTGCTCTTGGCCTTAGGAAGGCCTGGTGAGTTCCCATGGCCAGTTCCACAGCTGCCAAGGCCCAGTGAGCAAACCCTGGCTTCATTCTGAGCAGCATCTTGGTGACTTGGTGTTCTGTTTGTGAGACTGGGGGCACTTTTTGCTTTGTGCAGTGTCCTGTTACTAATAATTTATGAGGGAACTAGGGCCCTCCCAGAAGGCAGGGTCAAGCCTTGAACAGTGCACATCTCATGGATCCCCAGGAAGATTCAGCAATAAATTCTGGGTCTGTCGTGTGGCTAGCAGTACAAACATTTGTCAGGTAGATACAGTGAGTATTTACAGAGTTTCTCCCTCTTCTTGGTTCTGTGTACATAAGCTAGGTATCTCTCTCAGTTCTTTTCTTATCAGGTATGGGGGATGGCTAGGCAGGAAGCAGGAGCTTTTCCATAATGGGAGAAACCCAGGCCTGTGCTCAAGAGCAGATGAGGTAGGATTGATACTTTTTGGAGAGAACTAGGGAGTGAGGCATCATGGGACAGCAAGAAGGGCCCCTATGCCTGGTGCTTGAGGTATTAAACTATGTGCCCAATCTGTGAGATTTTATAGTCAAGAACCCAAGCTTAAAACTTGGAAGTAGAAGGTCACCAACAGACCACACTCATCTGGAAAGTCCTCCCTGGGGGTTAGGCTGAGGTGGATATGGTTCAAGTGTCTGAGGCACGGTAGGGACTGGGTTGTCAGGTTCCTTGTGACTTCATTAGGTCATGAGGACAGCTGATGGAGTGATAGAAGAGGCCCTTTGGACTTGTGGATCTGGCTAAGACTTCTATCACTGTGTGTAGGCAGAAAGCTACCAGTGTCTTTCACTTGCTGAGGGGGACTGATAGTGATCACCCCAAAGATCAAGATGAATAGTCAAATTGGGGGTGAGCAGATGGCCCAGAACAGGGGATGCTGTGCTGGAGTCAGGTTCACACAGATGGTGGCCAACGCAGAGGAAAGCAACTGGAGACTTGATCAGGCGGTGGCCCAGAGGCCACTCAGAATAGAAAACCTGTTCCCTGAGGAACAAACACATGCACACACACCAGGCTCTATGCACACGAACACACACACACACACACACACACACACACACACACACACACACACACATGCACACATGCACATGCATACAGAGACCCTAGAAAATGCATGTCCCTAAGAATAGATTTCAACCACTTCTCAAAGGACCTAGGATAAATAATCAAACCAGGTTTTGGTCCCACTCATCCAGGGAAAGTAAGATCCGTAGCCCCTGCAGAGGAAGGTTAAGACCATGGCAGAGTCACATCCTAACCCCAGCCTTTGGAGCCTGTGGCCAGGTGCTCTCATAGCAAATGAATCAGGGTCTTGGTGTAAAACCTAGGGGAGGAGTTGAAGCAGTCACCAAAAGAGCCCACACAGGCTAAGGGTGTCCATTCCAGGGACTTCCGGTTAATGCTGCACTTAACCCTTACGGTGCCTTCGGGTGACTATGGCAGTAAGTTCCACCATCTTGAAGAACACTCCAGAACAGAGCTCATAATGGAAAACCACCCAGTTCCATGTCAACATTCTGATTGACATGGGTTTCAAAAGTGAACCTTTTTTCCTTTGTGTTAAAAACATGACAAACTGGTTCAAACTGATAGGGATGAAGCCCAGGTACCAAGAGCCTTGGTATCAGCTGGGGCATGCTACCTTTGTTATGGTGAGACATAATTTTTCCAAGGTTAGATAAAAAGAGGGGCTCATATGTTTAAACACACATTGGCACACACACCAGGCCCTAGGCACATGAACACACACACACACACACACACACACACACACACACACACACACACACTAGCTCCATGCACGGCTGTTTATATTTCCTCCCAGTTGCTCATGAATGTACAATAAATTATTCAGCTGGAGCCTGCCGGAAGCCCCTGCAGCAGGCCGGCTGGTGAGCAGGTGGTAGGAAGGCTGGTACAGGCTGCAGGAGCCAGTGGGAGCAGAGAGGCAGAGCTCAGGGGTGTGTGGAGAGCAGGGGTAGTGCCAGCTGGTCCCAGGGAGGTCCCCACTGGATTGGACCACAGTCCTGCCAACCTCTGTAGCCCTGGGCTCTGGGCATTCTCATTAGCCAAGAGCCAAGCGCCAGCTATGAGGCCTTTCAACAGCAGTTATGTGAGAAGCACTGCCAGAGGGATGCTGGGAAACCAGGCGTGTCTCCCAGGGCTTGGGCACTCTCAGGGGCTCCCAGCAGCAGCCAAGGAAGACAGAGCCTTGGACAGCAGCAAGCCCGTGTGTTTGTTTTCAGGCCCTGTGTCTGGAGTTTGAGCTCTGGTCCAGCACTTAGTGGCAGTGTAGCCTCAGAAAAGTGCCTTAACCTCTCTACATTTCATTTTTTCATCTGCAAAGTAGGGATTATGATAACACCCAGGTGTTCCTTAGCACTCAAGTGACGACCAAGAAGCCCAAGAGCTCAGCTTGTTGAGGCAGCGGCCTGGGGTCCACAGTCTCTGCTCTGGAGGGTAGAGGCTGGATAGCTCCATCCTCCTCACCCAGCTTTGCACATCCGCTCTTTCTCCCCAGGGCTCACCTGAACCCACACCCCAGAGCACTTGCTCAGGTCTCTCCTCTGCCTCAGGGGTCACACTCTGCCATCCTGGGACAGACACTGTGAGGCCTCTGAGCCTGTCCTGTGTGTGGCCTGAAGTGCAGGTGCCCAGCCAGAGACTGGTGCCTTGTATACTCACTGGACATCAGAGCCCTGCCTGAGGTGGGCCATCTGAGATGGTGTATATACACAGAGATATACACATCACACACATATGCACACATATATGCACCACATACACATCACACATACCACACACACACACACACACACACACACATACACACACACACACTCACATACATATATACAACCACACACACATAAATAACCACATATACATATGTACAGTAAATACACATACACAAACACACATACATACCACACACACATACACAACTAAACACATACACACTATGCACATATACACATATGTATACACCACACATTCACACACATACACTCTTTCTCTTTCCTGGCTGTTCCTGGGCCCGCAAGGTGTAATGCTCTGGTCTCCTGGACCTGGGCTTACGCTACAAGGCTGGCTGTACAAAGAGAAGCCCATGAGGCAGGTGTGCTAGTGCACAGTTGTCATTCCAGCACCTGTGAAGCTGAGGGTAGCCAGAGTGACACAGTCAGATGCAGTGACAGGCAGACAGACAGACACAGCCTCTTAGCTTTTGACATTCAAGTCCTTAAGCAGCCACTTACTTACTCCTGCGGCTTTGCTATTTCTGGGCATTTTGCACACACCAAGTGAATCATGGTCTTTGAGGCCTGGCTCCTCTCGTTCAGCACAGGCTTTGGGGTGTAGCACCCAAGTTATCCTCTTGTGCACGGAGGCTACCTTTGCTTAACTGCCCACCTGTGGGAAGACACTGGCTGTGTTCCTTGGTTGGTTACTATGAATATTTTAAATTGTATTTATGTGTGTATGTTTGCCTGCTCGTCTGAATGCACACTATATGCTCGCAGCTGTCCACGGAGACAAAGCAGGGAGGGCATCTGCACACCCGGAATTAAAAACTAGATGCTTGTGCATACTTGATGTGTTCCAAACACAGTCCCCTGCAAGAGGAGCAAGAGATGGCCTCACCACCCATCTCTCCAGCTCCCTTGGATTATTATGAAGGCAGCTACTGCAAATACTGGAATGGTAGTGTGGCTGTACATCATCCTTTTCCCTGGACCACGTGGGAATTTTGCATTGCCTTTTGAGGGACCAAAGATTGTCCTCTGATGCTGCTGTACCATTTTCTGTCTCACCAGCTCTGGAGCAAGCTTCTGAATTTTCCTAATGGACTCCTCTGAATTTTCCTAATGGACTCCAGCCGACCCTAAAGCCCACATCTGTGCACCTTTCCTCGAGGTGCACATGCAGCACAGGACCTAGCCTTGGCCATGGCCAGCTTCCTCCTGCCAGCATGATTGCAAATGGCCTCCCTTCTTGCATATGAGAAGTGATCTGTGCCTAGGATCTCAAGGCTCTGCTGGCTGTAGCAGCAGATGAGAAGTGATCTGTGCCTAGGATCTCAAGGCTCTGCTGGCTGTAGCAGCCATGTCCCCGCATCCCCAACTTCCCCAAACCTCTTTACCCTTTAGTCCTTAGCACCTGAAAGGAGACAGGGTGTCTCAGGCCAGGTGCTGGGAAGGAACAAAGCCAAGTGACATCCAAGCTGACCCAACCCGGAAGCTCAGCTCTTCTTCCTGCCCTGGCAGTCCCATAGGTACTGGCATTTAATTCCATAGGTAAGAAAAGGCCAGGCCAGACGCTATTTTCTCTCTTTGCTGGAACAGCCCCGTGCCTGTGACAGCCTAGCAAATTTATATCAGCAGTGATAATAACAGAACACACACACACACACACACACACACACACACACACACACATATGCACATGCACACTCGCAGGGTCCAGGTGTTTTCATGACTGTTCTTCCCACTTTCAGTGAAGCTTATACTGCAGAAGCAGTAACTACATACAGCTCCTGCCTTCCCCAGCTGCAGAAACCACACAGGGCTGGGTGTGGAGACCTCGGTGACCGAGGCTGCTGGGCTGTACAATGTCCATCAGTTTAGATCTGTGTGCAGCCAGAGGGGATGATCAGGGGTCTGTGCACTCTACTGGTGGTGACTAGTTCTAGAACCAGAGTTGATACCAGAGCCATGACGCTGACATCTGTAACATCTAGTTGCAGGGCAACTGTCAATATGTGACCTCTGGTGGGGAAGCTTTCTGGCCACCACTTCTGTTTCCTTCTAGTCCTGGTTCTGATCAGCCATGGCCTCCACTTCTCCACTGGCTCTCAGTAGCTTGAAGTTCTAGGATAATCCATAAAAGGACTCTTGTAGCCTTGGCTTTCGGGACCCTTTCGCACTCAGTCCTGTCCCTGTGGGACTCATGCAAACAGCGTGCTTATCTGTGGCTCCTCTCAATGCTGCCGTTCTCCACGGTGGGTCTGATAGTTGCTCATCTGTTGAAGGGCACTTGGTCATGGCGACATGACACCCGGAGCTGCTGGGAACATTTAAGTTTTGAGTGAGCACGTTCTCATGTCTCCGGTATAAATGCCCAGGAGTCCAATTGCTGGGAAATATTGTTGAGGGTTTTGTTTTACAAAAAGCTGCCAGCCTGCTTTTCAGAGTGGTTATAGCCTTCTCCTTCTCTCCAGCAGGCTCTGCACTGTGCAGTTTCTCTGCACCCTTTACAGCGTTTGGTTCAGGCTTTAGTGTTTGTTGGGTTTGCCTTGATAGGCTTGTTGTGATAGCTCACTGCAGGTTTAATCTGTGCCCCCTCACAGCTGGCACTTCTGGGCATCTTTCATGGGTCTGTTTACCATCTGCCTGTCCCCTTTGGAGATATGTCTGCTCATGCCTCTTGCCCATTTTATAATTTCATTGTTCATTTAATTTGAGGTTTGAGAATTCTTTATGTATTCTAGATACTTGTCCTTTGTCAAATATGTGACTTGTCAGGCTGGGAAAATGGCTTAACTGGTTGTCCTAGTTAGGGGTTTCCATATCTGTACCGTCGCTGTGAAGAGACACCATGGCCAAGGCAACTCTTAGAAAGGAAAGCATTTTATTGGGGCTGGATTACATACAGTTTCAGTGGTTTAGTCTGTTATTATTATGGTGAGAGGCATGGCAGTGTGCAGGCAGACATGGTGCTGGTGAAGGAGCTGAGAGTTCTACATCTCCATCCACAGGCCACAGGAGACTATGTGCCACACTGGGTGTAGCTTGAGCATAGGAGACCTTAAAGCACACCCCAACTGTGACACACTTCCTCTAACAAGGCCACACCCACTCCAACAAGGCCACACCTCCTAACAGTGCCTGTGGGCCAAGCCTTCAAGCAGATGAGTCTGGGGCCATGTCTATTCAAGCCCTGCCCTGGTGCAGTGTTTCTGTGTACTAAACACTAAACAAAAAGTCAGGCAGGTCTTGGAGTGGCCCACGTTGGTCATTCCAGTCCTGGAGAAGCAGAGGCAGGGGGATGCCTGTGGCTCACTGGCAGCCAATCTAGCCTAATCAGTGAGCTCGAGCTACAGCAAGAGAGCCTGCAGTTAGATTTAGTTAGCCAACAAAGTAGAAGATGAATGAAGAAGACATCTGATATCAAGCCTCTGGTACTGTGAACTTGTATGTTCAGAAGGAGAGGGAGAGGGGGATGGGGAGGGAGAGACGGAGGGGGAGGGGAGAGGGAGGGGGATGGGGAGGGAGAGACGGAGGGAGAGGGGGAAGGGGAGGGAGGGAAGGGGGGAGGGGGAGAGACTAATATTTTCTTTTCTCTCTAGCTTGTCTTCATCTTAATTGATGGGGGTCATATGACATTTTTTTTTCCTTTTATGAATCTAAATCTCTGAACTAGATCCTAAAGATGTTTAGGTTTTTTTTTTCCTTCTAAAAATCTCATAATTTACATTTTATACTTAAAATGGTCACTGTTGGGCCTGTGCATGACCAGTTTCTCCGACGGTAATTATTACAAATAATACACTTTCTGCTTCAAACTATCTCCTCTCTCTCTCTCTCTCTCTCTCTTTCCCCTCTCTCCCCCTCCCTCCCTTTCTCTCCTTTGTCTGTCTGTTGGTCTGTCTCCCACTTCTCTCTGTTTACTCTGTCTCTGTCTGTTGGTCAGTCTTTCTGTGTGTATTGGCTAGTGGCTGATGTCATGGAAAGGGAGACATCCATTTAATAATTCTCTATGTTACTTTTAGGAGGCAAGGCCTTTCACTGAATTGTTAACTCACTGACTTGTTAAGATAGTTTCCTCTTGTCTCTGCCTCCTTAGCCAAGGGCTGTGTTACAAGCTTAGGTGTTTACAGCCATGTCTTTTTTTTTTCTTTTAAAATTGGATATTTTATTCCTTTTTTAAATTGGATAATATATTTTATTGGATATTTATTTATTTACATTTCAAATGTTATTCCCATTTCCTGGTTTCTCCTCTGCAAACCCCATATCCCATCATCCCCCCTTACCCTGCTTCTATGAGGGTGCGCTCCCACCCACCTACCTACTCCTGCCTTACCACCCTAGCATTTTTCTATACTGGGGCATCAAGCCTTCACAGGACCAAGGGCCTCCCCTCACATTGATTCCAGATAAGGCCCTTTCAGCTCCTTCAGTCCTTCCCCTAACTCCATTGGGGTCCCTGTGCTCAGTCTGATGGTTGTCTGTGAGCACCTGCATCTGTATTGGTCAGGACTGGCAGAGCCCCTCAGGAGACAGCTGTATCAGGCTCCTGTCAGGAAGCATTTCTTGGCATTAGCAATAGTGTCAGGGTTTGGTGTTTGTATATGGGATGGATCCCCAGGTGGGGCAGTCTCTGGATGGCCTTTCCTTCAACCTCTGTTCCACTCTTTGTCCCTGTATTTCCTTTAGACAGGAACAATTCTGGGTTATAATTTTGGAGATGGGTGAGTGGCTCCCATCCCTCAACCAGAGAAGGGGACATGCTTAACCTCTGGATATGGTCTCTATAGGTTCTCTCTCCCCTTTGTGGGGTATTTCAGCTAATGTCATCCCTGTGGGGTCCTAGGAAGCTTTTACTTTTCTGGCATCTGGGACTTTCTGGTTGCTACCCCCAGTTCTCTATCCCCCATTATTACATACCTCTGTTCAATTTCCTGACCCTCTGTACATCTCCTCTATCTCCTCCCATACATGATTCTGCCCCTCTTTTCCCTCTCCCACTCCTCTTGCCCTCCCAAGTCCATCCCACCCTCTACTTCCCTTGATTATATTGTTCCCCCTTCTAAGTAGGACTGAAGCATCCACCCTTTGGCCTTCCTTCCTTTTGAGCTTCATGTGGTTCATGAATTGTATCATGGGTTTTCCATGATCTTTGCCTAATATCCATTTATCAGTGGGTACATACCATGTGTGTTCTTTTGTGCTGAGTTACCTCACTCAGGATGATATTTTCTAGATCTATTCATTTGCCTGCGAATTTTGTGAAGTCATTGTTTTTAATAGCTGAGTAGTACTCCATTGTGTAAATGTACCACATTTTCTGTATCCATTCCTCTGTTGAGGGACATCTGGGTTCTTTCCAGCTTCTGGCTATTATAAATAAGGTTGCTATGAACATAGTGGAGCATGTGTTTTATTACATTGTTGGAGCCTCTTCTGGGTATATGCCCAGGAGTGATATAGCTGGGTCCTCAGGTAGTACTATGTTCAATTTTCTGAGGAACTGCCAGACTGATTTCCAGAGTGGTTGTACCAGCTTGCAATCCCACCAGCTTTTCATTGTGTCCTGGATTTCCTGGTTTTGGGTTAGGGTTTTTTTGCATTTTCTTGACTGTTGTGTCAATGTTTTCTATGGTATCTTCTACACCTGAGATTCTCTCTTCTGTCTCTTGTATTCTGTTGGTGATGCTTGCATCTATGACTCCTGATCTCTTTCCTAGGTTTCCCATCTCCAGGGATGTCACTCTTTGCTTATTTCTTTATTGTTTCTATTTCCATTTTTAGATCCTGGATGGTTTTGTTCAATTCCTATACCTGTTTGTTTGTGCTTTCCTGTAATTCTTTGAGGGGTACCTGTTTACCTGAGTTCTCCTTTTATTTCTTTAAGGGGGTTATTTATGTCCTTCTTAAAGTCCTCTATCGGGCTGGTGAGATGGCTCAGTGGGTAAGAGCACCCGACTGCTCTTCCGAAGGTGATGAGTTCAAATCCCAGCATCCACATGGTGGCTCACAACCATCCGTAACAAGATCTGGTGCCCTCTTCTGGACCGTCTGGAGACAGCTACAGTGTACTTACATATAATAAATAAAATAAATCTTTAAAGTCCTCTATCATCATCATGAGATGTGATTTTAAATCAGAGACTTGCTTTTCCAGTGCGTTGGGGGTATCCAGGGTTTGCTGTGTTGGGAGAATTGGGTTCTAATGATGACAAGTGGCCCTGGTTTCTGTTGCTTATGTTCTTGCACTTGCCTCTCGCCATCTGGTTATCTGTGGTGTTAGCTGGTCTTGCTGTCTCTGACTGTGGCTTTTCCCTCTTGTTAGCCTGTGTGTCAGCACTCCTGGGAGACTATCTCTCTCCAGGTGGAATTTGGGTATGGAGAGCTGTGGCACAGGCTCAGTTCTAGGTGCAGATGCATCCTTTCCCAGGCTGCTCCTCGGTTCCTGTGTCCTGAGGGTTCCAGGCAGCTCCCTCTTGGGCCAGGTATTTGAGCAGAAGTAGTGGTCTTACCTGTGCTCTCAGGTGTATCAGCACTCCTGGGAAACCAGCTTTCTCCCAGTGGGACTTGGGTATGGAGAGCTTGGCTTAGGGTCAGTTGCAGGGAGCATATGGAAACTGGAACGACCACATCTTGCTTTTTACGTGGTCCTATGAGTCACACTTGGGCCCTCATGCTTTTGAAGGAAGCACTTGACCAACTGGGCCACCTCTCCATCCCCTCAAATTGCTTTTGAAGTTTTGTTTGTGTGGTTATGATTCTGGGTTCTGTTTTGTCCCAATGACCTATGTATCTGTCTGTTGGCCTACTGCTGAGATCGGCACTATACTGGGATGACATGACTGGGGTGAAGAAATGATACACGGAAGAGCTGGGATTGGGTGAGCCATGAGCTCTGATGGAGACACATCTGCAGTCTGGAAACACAGCCCTTTATTTTATATAGCTGCAAGAGGAGGGGTTTAGCTAATCTCAGTAGGGATCTATTGAGGGGAACAGTCTCAGGCTGCTGGCATCCTGCAGGAGGAAGCTGTGCATATGCTTTCTCCACATACTGCCAATATCAGAACCAGATCAGGTGAGGGCCTTGCTGTTCCACTGAGCTTGATCAGCAGAAGGCCTTGCCATAGGCCTGAGATATCAGGGTCCTTGACATGGCCATGCTCCTGCTGTGAATGTCCACTCATACAAAGACACACCTCTTCCCCACAGGTCACAGCACACGGTCTTGATGTCTGTATCTCTGAGTGCATCTGAATAATGATTCTTCTCATTCTGCTGTTTTCAGAATCACTTGAGCTTATGGTTCTTTGTAGCTTTTAAAAGGTCATGGGGGGGGGGCTGGAGAGATGACTTAACGGTCAAGAGCACTAGCTGCTCTTTTAGAGGTCCTGAGTTCAAGTCCCCAAAATCCACATGGTGGCTCACAGCCATTTGTAATGGAATCTGATGCCTTCTTCTGGTGTGTATGAAAACCATGACAGTATATATATATATATATATATATATATATATATATATATATATATATATTTTAAAGGTAATTTTCTTTTCTTTTTAAAAAAATATACATGTTAGAATGAGCGTGGTTGTCTGCCACACCTAGCAGATGTTTGGACAGGGAGGATGCTAAGTATGCAGGTAAGTTGAGGGTGGAGCATCATGCATGATAGTCTCCCCATCTGTGGGTTCACAGTTCTTCCATCTAGGTAGTTACTTCTGTTGCATGTGTAGTTGTTTACTAGGTCCTGCAAGGACCCTACCCGGCCTGCACTGGGTGAATGGGGCTCAGACCCTGAGGTGAGGACAGGTTGGCTTAGGTCAATTTCCCAAGCTTCCCTAATGCTAGGAAGTATGTGGGAAGTTTGCTGAAATCTCTCTCTCTCTTTAGTCTAGTTGAGCTGACAGATGAAATGTGCCACATGCTTTTTTGTTTTTCCTTGTCTTATCGCTGTATCTAAAGCTCGGCCAAAGCAGCTTGAGGAAGGAAGAGTGTATTTTGGCTCACTGTCGGAGGGTACAGTCTGTCACAGCGGGGAAGGCACCATAACAGGAGCACGAGGCATCTGGTCACCTCGCACCAGAAGTCGGGAAGCAGAGAGCAATGACCACTGGTGTCAAATGTGCTTTCTCCTTCTTATTCAATCCAGGCTCTGCTACCACTGAGTGGTGCTACCCACACTCACAGTGGATCTCCCTGTCTCAGTGAACACAGTCCAGAAGCTCCCTTGCATACATGCTCAGAGGTGTTTCCATGGTGATGTTAAACACTGCCAATGTGGACAATCAAGATTAACCATCATGTCAAGGTAGCTGGCCCCAGAATGAGCACAGTGATATTTGCACACTTGTATGCTTTTTTTTTTTTTTCCTGGAAGAGCATGTTGAGGGCTGGTGCACCATTTCCTTTCCATGTTTGGTAGAATTCACCAGAAATCTCCACAGGGCCTGATGCCTTTTTTCCCCAGAAGGTTGATACTTATTGATTTCAGATCTTACTAGATACAGGCCTGTTGAGATTGTCTTTTCCTTGCTTTGGGACTTGGCTAGCTTGTGTCTTTCAAGGGGGCAGTTCTGTCCCAGGTATTTGTAAGCTTCGTGTAAATGGAAACAGAATCCCATACACTTCTGTCCAGCACTGCAGTCTGTGATTCCTTCACAGGCATTTTTCACAACCGTGCAGTGCATTCATAGGCATATGGCATCCACGGACATGCCTGATCATCTCCTTGTGGCCCCACTATTTCTGTTGGATATATACCTGTAAGTAGAATTGCTAGATTCTGGAGGATGTTGCTTAAGGTTTCACAGAATTTCTGTATGTAATTATTATTTTATCATTTTTTCATTCTGCCAGCAGAACATGAAAGTTTAGGTGTGTCTAACCCATGGCCTGTGGGCCATACATGACCACAGATAGCTATGAATGCAGAACAAAGCGATGTCATTAATTTATTATATTTAAATATTATGAAGGTTTTTTGTGTGATTATTTTTGTTATTCGATTTGAGGTTCTTGTGTGAGATGGTAATATGATCCAGAGAAATCCATACATTAGACAGCCCTACAGGTGACTTCCAAACTTTTGTTGGCATCTACTATTATCTGCTTAGCTTTAGCCTTTCTGATAGCTGTAGGATAGATTCTGTAGGAATACCTCCCTGAGCTTGAATTTGCATTTCCTGGGCTAATATGCTGAATGTCTTTGTGTGTGAACTGACTGCACGCATGTTTTCTGTTCATTAGTGTCTACTTGATCTCTTACTCACTAAAACATTGAGCTACTTACACTTTGCATATTAACTTGTGGGATCCATTATGTGCCCTAGGGTCTGAGCTTGGAAATATCTTTTCGTCTGTCTCCTGCCCTCCAACTCTTTTGACAAATGAAAGTTCTTAATTTGACCAAAGTCCCATATGTGCAAACTTTAAGCTTGGGGTAAAAGCCATTAAACCATTTTATGTTTTCTTCTAGAAGTTTTCATGTTCTATTTGCCCCACTTTGAATACATTTCTGTGTGTGGGTATAAAGAAGAGGATTGTCAGTCAACATAACATCATTGCATTTAAAAAAGATTTTCCCTTTCCTAAGCAGCAGTAAATTTGATTACTTTGTGTGTGTATGAGAAAGACTTGCATGCATGTATGTGTGCATGTATGAGTGTGTGTGTGTGCATGCGTTATTCTGTCATGTTATGGAGGTGGAGCCTCACTGGAGGAAGTGACTCACTGTGGTGGGAGCCAGCTTAGCCCAATCCCATTTCCTCTCTGCACTCCGCTGCCTGACTGCAGATGTACCGCGACCAATGGCTTCAAGCTCTGGCCACTATGTCTTTCTAGCATGGTAGACCGTGTCTCTCAAACTGTAAGCCCAAATTGACTCTTCTGTTCTGAAGTTGCTTCTTCTCAGGTATTTTGTGACTGTAACATGGAAAATAATGAATACAGTTCATGAGTAATAATGTGTATGCATCTGAGTGTGAGTGTGTGCATGTGTATGAGTACATGTATCTGAAAAAAAATGAATGTATGTAGCATGTGTGTATGTATGAAAGTGTGTATCTGAGAGAGTATGTGTGTGTGCATGTGTGCATGTGTGCATGCATATGAGTGTATGTATCTGAAAAAATATGAATGTGTGTATCCATGTGTGCATGTGTAAAAGTGTGTGTATCTGAGAGAGTATAAGTGTGTGTGCATGTGTGTATGTGTGCATGTGTGCATACATGTGTCTGTTCACGTGGTTTCTGGGATCCCAGGGCTGGCCTATCTGCTCCTGAGCCCATCAGGGTGCTCATCATGACCCCTAACATGTTTCTATTTTAAGTAGCAGAATCCCAGCTCTGTCTGCATCTGCAGGACCCTGATGATCTTTGAGTCTCTGCACTTCCATATGTAATTTAGAACCTGTTAATCAAATTCCATGAAGCATGTTGTGACAAGAAGCAGATCACTATGGGAAGAAAATTATATACATTTTCTTTTCTTTTTTGGTGGAGCTGGGGACTGAGCTAAATCCAACCCTTAAGTACCAATATAATTACCATATTGAGTCTTCCCATTCACCAATGGTGATTGACTCCCGCCACGCCCCCCCCCCCCCTTCTCAGTTTTCCCCAGCAGTGCTCAGTGGCATTTAGTGGACAGCTCCGTTACATTTCTGTACTGACTCTTTTCATGAGTAGTTGGTAGTACTGAAGTGGTATTTAAAGGCTGCTTGAGTATTTGTTGCTACTATATAGAAAACCAGTTAGCTTCTAGCCATCTCATAGATTCAAGTAGTTTAGAGTTTCTCCTCTTCTTTTCTACACACACACACAGTTGTGTTGACTGAATAAGAACACGGTGTTTCTTAGCCCACTTGCTAGCTGGAAGTTTAGGGGTATGAAATGAGCTGGAGTATCCTCTGGGTCTCCAGGAACTATGAAGGCTCAGAGGTGCTTCTTAGAGATTCTTCGATAGTCTTTGCTCTTCTTGGCTTTTAGCAAGATCGACAAGCCCTGTTCACACCAAAGCCATCCATATGTCATTACGGAGTATATACTGAAGCTGCAGGCTGTGGTGTGAATGGGGGAGGTCAGAGGCATCCGCACAATGTGGTTTGGATGTTGAGAATAATCTCCACATTTCTCCACATAGCACCAAATGACTTTTATTACTTTCTTCATAAATGCTCAGAGCATATGTCGCTGCATTTTCCCCAGGGACTATCTGCTCTCTGTTCTATTCTCGTTATACCTTTAAAATGTTCATTTTCCATCTTTATTTAATTTTGGTTAGGATAAAGAAAAGCAACTGCTTTTTGTTGTTGCTTGTTAGTTTTTGAGACAAGGCCTCTCTATGTATCCCTGGTTATCTTAGAACTCTATGTAGATCAGCCTGTTCTTGAGCTCACAGAGATCAACCTGCCTCTGCCTCCCAAGTGCTGGGATTAAAGCTGTGCACCACTACACTCCTCAAGCAATTGCTCTTTGTTTATTAGCTTTGTATGTAAAATTTATGCTACAATCTCTCATGAAATCTAGCAATTCCACCAGAGGAGGGTGTCAGATCTCATTACGGGTGGTTGTAAGCCACCATGTGGTTTCTGGGATTTGAACTCATCACCTTCGGAAGAGCAGTCGGGTGCTCTTACCTGCTGAGCCATCTCACCAGCCTTCACTGTTTTTGTTGTTGTTGTTGCTTTTTTTTTTTTTTTAAAGATTTGTGTAATTTTTTTTTTTTAATGTGGAGCATTGGCCTGCATGTATGACAATGTCCATGTTTGCTGCCTTTGAGGCTAGAAGAGAGTATCAGATCTCTTGCAATTGAAGATATGAACGGTTGTGAACTACCACGTAGATGCTGGGAGCTGAACCCTGGACCTCTGCAGGAGCACCCAGTGCTCTTAACCCCTGAGCCATCTCCAGTGCCCGTGGAAAGCCAGTTAAACCATCTGCCCATCACGGTGACTCTACCGCATGTTGTTCTGAAGCCTTGCTTACACTGAGAGGCTGTGGTAAAGAGCTGCGTCCTGAGGACATCGCCAAGCTTGAGAGACATTCAGTGTCTGCAGGTGAATTGTGGGCCCTCTCCTTTGCGATCCTTTGAAGCCTGCCCCCCTCAGATGCACGAGTTCCTCTCTGTATTTACTTTGTAAATGGCTTTTCTTTATGATCATAGCGGAGAACTGAAGACAAAAGTCATTGGCATTTCTTTGATCTAAGTGAGATGAAATCTCAGTCCTGTTGTCTGAAGAACAACTCATTTATTTTTATTCCCTTAGTCTTTATGGAATGTGCCAGATACCTGGACAAATGCTGATTGGATAAAATATTGTTCAGAAGGTAACCATTTTAATTGTGATTAAGGCTGTTTTTAAAATCAACTTTCCCTTTCACACACTCTTGGTATCAGCTAGGAAATTGTCCCAGGACTAGAGCATGACCTCATACCTTTGTTCCCTGAATGCTCTATAATTTTATATTTTACACTTAAATCCATGATCTTTTTGGTGAGTTTATTTTGGCCAGCAAAGATGTGAACTCAAGATCAAAGTCAGACTTCAAAAAATGCTACATTGATTTTTTAATCTTATGGGTGTAAGTATGCATGACCTACCATGCATACAGAGTGCACATGTGTGTGCAAGCATGTGCCACAGCCTGCACGTGGAGGTCAGAAGGCACCTTTGTGAGTTGGCTCTGTGGCCCACGGGTGCCCAGCCCTGCAGCATCTTCCGTGAGCAGCATCCTTCTTCTGTACAAGAGCAGCTCTGTGTGCTCCTTAGCTGTCAGCTGGGCGTGATGCTTTGGTGGGCTCCAGTTCCTCCTCTGGTCCTCAAACCGGATCACACTTTGGCTCTTCACTTTATTCTTTAATGTGGCTTTACCTGTAGTAGGATCCAGTTTCTGCCTTTTCATTACCTGTGTCCTTCCATATGCGCTGTGCAATAGACCTGTCTGACTCACCAAGCCTGGCTGGGGAGCTGGAGAGATGGCTCAGTAGTTAAAGCACTGTTCTTCCAGGGGACCGGTTTGATTCCCAGCACCCACATGGTGGCTGCTCATAGCTGCCTGCAGCTCCAGCTCTCTATTAACACTTTACATATTTTGCTAAGTTTATGCCTAATTATTTTACTTACTTTGTAAATGAAATTGTATTTGTGACTTAGTCACACATACACATGGATTTGGGTTTTGTGTGTTGAATCTTGTATGACTTTTCTGGCCTTGCTTAAGTTTAGATTCTTGCAAATTCCTTTTGATTTCCTATACAGACAATATTCAGACAATTTCTTCCTGTGTGTCTTTTCTTGTTTTTCTTTTCCCTGATTACGGCCTTCGAGAACTTTCTGGATGGTTTTGAGTATCAGTGCTTAGTCTCCAATCTTATCACCTCCCTTAATGTGTATTTATTTATCTTTGAAGCAGGTCTTTCTACACAGCTGAGCCTGGCTTAGGATTCATTATCTCCCACCCGGGGTTCCTTCAACTTGCCTTCCAGAATCATCAGTTATTTTCTTGACTGTGTCTATTCTACTTCTGAGCTCACTCTTAAGTTATTTTAGCTTCTTGTATTAATAGCTTGTCAACTCAAAGTCTATATGTCTGCCTGTTCTCAAAGTGCTCACCAATCCCACGTCTCTTCTTGATTGTTGTTTTTTAGAATTACTTAAAGGCCACATGGTATAGTTTGTATAGGAAATATACCCCCCTCCCACACGCACAAGGCTCAAGCATTGAAGGCTTGGTCCCCAGAGCAATAACTGGAGTTGGGGCCTAATGGGAGGACATCATTCCTTGTGGAGGTGACTTTAAAGGGTCCCTCTTGTCCTCTCTTCCTCCTCCCCAGTCCTCAGCTACTAAGAAGCAAGCAGCGTCCTCTCAACACCTTCGGATTCATTGTGCAGGGGCCCAGAAGCTGCAAAGCCCAGTGACTGTGGACAGAGGCCTCAGCAGATATGAGCAACAATAGATCTTTTCTTCTGTTAAGTTGTTTATCTCAGGTTTTTCGTCAGACTGACAAAACCCTCAAATACTGCATCTGATGACTTTAATATCTGGAGTCCCCACAGGCCTCTTTCTAGTTCCCTTACTTTCCTCCCAATCACTCTCTCAGGTTGACTGCTACATTTGATTCAGGGCCAGACCTTGTGGATGACAATGTATCAAGGTTCAGGCTGCTGGGCTGTTCCTGAAGGCGGTGCTGCTTAAATGTCCCTTTCAGACATTCAGAGAACAGCAGGAGGATTCCATCCAGCAAATGGCTCTCCTCCTCCAAAGCTGGTGTTTGCCATCTAAAGACCTGACTTGCAGCGGACTCCCTTAATCCTGGGAGACCCTAGGGTTTTCCTTAGTGCGTCCTTTGCCACATGTGCCCACTTTTTTCCTCCCTCCCTTCCTTTCTTCCTTTCTTCTTTCTCCTGTGTAATACACACATGTTCATACGGCCAGAGGCCTGGAGGATCTTCCTCAACTATTCTTTTATGTTTATTTATTCTCTTTAAGAATTTATTTTCATTATATATACTTATTAATTTGCATTGCTTGCACGTATGCACATATACCACTTATATATGACAACGAGCTAGAAGAAAGTCACAGAAACATCATAGATTGGTTATAGACAGTCCTGAGCCACCAAGTGCATGCTGGGGCCCAGGTCTTCTGCAAGAGCAGTAAGTACTCTAACCACTGAACAATCTCTCTGTCATTTTCTATTTTTTTTTTTGAGATAGTGTTTCTCACTGAACATGAAGCTCACTGATCCTTAGAGATGAGGTAGGCAAGGAGCTGCAGGAATCTGCTGTTTCCTCTCTCTCAATACTGGATTACAGTCATACATTATCATGCCTGGCTTTGAAACAGGTGCTGGGTACCTGACTCAAGTCTCCATGCTTGTTCAACAATTACCTTATTTACTGAGCCATGTTCCCAACTGGCCAATTTTCATTTTCTCACATTGTTGAGACTTTAAAAACCCACCACTTAAGGATCCAGCCTTTCATTCCTGCTTCTGTCCTGGTCTTTCCTTGAGCTGTCTGTGCACAGTGGCCCATTGCCCAGAGGAGGAAGGCCAGCAGACCACCAGCTCACGCTCCACACTTCCCTTTTGCCTTTTCGTCATGGTCCCTCCAGTCCTGGCTTCTTTGCCAGCTCCCGGCAGAAGCTTACATCTGTTTCTGGACTGTGGACATCAGCCGGGCATAGTACTAGGTGGAATTTTGCATCGTTTGTGGTCGTTGTGTAGTCTGAGATGGATGGATAGTCACAGCTAATGCTCTGGCTTTAGGTGAGAGTCTGGCTGTTGACTTTCATCAAACGCTTTGAGAGAGGTGTACAAAGCAGCCATTAGATGCTCTCCTGAGTCCCTCCTTTAGCTTATCAATGCTGTCAATAACATTACTTTCCTGTGTTAAGCTAGCCTGTGTTTTAACAGTGAACTTGGACATGGGGTGATGGCTCTTTCCACATGGCTAGAGCTGATTGGCTGAGTGAGATTGGTCATTCTTTTTATTTCTTGTTCTGCCCTTGTCAGGCTACACTGTCCTCTCCAATGAGTTCTGGGGTGTTCCTCGCTGGCTGATCTCTGATGCATTAGGCAGGTCTACTAGTTCCATTTATGTTGCTGTGACAAGCTCCATGACCAAAACCAACATAGGGGAGGAGAAGAGTTATTTGGCTTACAACTCCAGGTCACAATTAATCTTCGTGGGTAGGAATGAAGGCTGGAACCCGGAGCCAGACCCACCAGCTGCAATGTACAGCCAGTATTATGGCCAACAGGAACTGAAGGAAGTGCAGCAGAAACCATGGAAGAATGCTGCTTGAGGGTTTGCTAATGGTCTTGGACTTAGGGGGCTTTCTTATAGAGCCCAGCAGCACCGGCCTATGGGATGGTGCTTCCCACAGTGGGCTGAGATCTTCTACATCAATTAACCATCAAGACAACTCCCCCTTCCCCCAGAACGTCCACAGGCCAGTATGACACTATGACAGTCCCTAAATTGAGGCTTTCCTTCTCAAGTGACTGTAGTATATGTCAGGTTGACAATTAGAATAACAAGGTTCTCTAGAGGAACAGAACCAATGGGCTATCTATCTATCTATCTATCTATCTATCTATCTATCTATCTATCTACAGCTAAATTTCTGTGTTTATGTATAATATAAGGGAATTTAAGAGAATGCCTCACACAATACGGTCTAGGTAGTCCAAGAATGCCTACCTGCACTTAGGAGAGACTGAGACTCTGGTAGCTGCTCACTCAGTCCATGAAGCAGGATGCCTCGACTGTCCTAGGTTGGCACTAAAAACCTGGCTCTCCCTGTAGAGTCACTGCCACTGAGTCCACACTGGAAGGTCAATGAAGCTGGAGTTCTGATGTCAACAGAGTGTGGTGGCAGTGTTAGAGGTGGTGGTAGTGGTGGTGGCAGTGGTGGTGACGGCAGGCAGCAGTGGCGGCCATGGTGGCAGTAGCAGTGGTAGCGATGGTGGTGGTGGCGGCGATTGTAGCAGCAGCACTGGTGAGAACTGATGCTCTCCCTCAGGAAGAAGCGAAGTTAGATAGGCAGGCAGTATACTACCTTTTCCTCAGACCGTGTCATCTACTTTGAAGGTGAGCTGGCCCTCCTCAGTCAGTCTCTGAAAGCACCATCACAAAAAGGCTCATCGGTGTGTCTTCTAGGTGACCTTAAGTCCTGTCAAGTGGCAAGTCTAACCATTGCAGCCAAACAGACTTTCACAAATTCTAACTATTCTTTGTTGGATGTTTTATAGAATTAATGAGTGAAATTTTCTGAGGATAGTTTTTTGCTGGGCAGAAGATGTTAAATTATAACTTCAATTCAGTACTATGAATATTTTCTATTATTTTGTTGGAAGGCATTTTCCTAGAAATTTGTCAATTCATTTAAAAATTTAAGTATATGAAATAAAGCTTCTATGTACTTATACCACAATCTCCTATTAGCCATTAATTTATGGATGCACATGTAAATATGTTTGCTTTCTAATTTTGGGGATTTAATTGACTTATTTCATATATATATATATATATATATATATATATATATATATATATATATATATATATATATATATATATATATATATATATATATATATATATATATATATTTCAGGTGTGTAGGTACCCTGAGAAGAGGGGAATTCCATGGACCTGAACCCAGATGGTTGTGAGCCATCAGAGTAGGTGCAGGGAACCAGATTCCCTGCAACAGCAGAACAGCGAACCATCTCTGGAGCTCTTGGGGTATGGCAGTGAATAGTTAAACCACTTTGAGCTCCCTCCATGCAGGTGATCAAGCTTCTAGCCAACTGCTAGAGCTCTTCTGGATTCATGAATGAAACACACACACACACACACACACACACACACACACACACACATCAGCTTAATTTTTAATACACCCAACTAGCTCAATGACTGGGCACTTCTAAGCCTCTCACAGCTAGCACACATTTCCCTCTGGTGTTCCTGAGTTAACATTTTTTAGATCACATTTTATGTTTTTCCCCCAGACCCAAGTGGCTCCTGGGGCCGCTTCCCTGGATTCTTACATGTCGGTGGGCCTTTAATTCTGATTTCTCTGCTCCCCCGACCCCCAGATCCAGTCGGTTCTTCTTCCACCTTGGTCTCTTGCCTGAAATCTAAAAGTCCCACCTCCATCTCCCTGCCCAGCCATTGGTTGTATAGCAATGCTTTATTACCAATCAAAGCCCGCTGTGGGCAGGGACCCTCAGTATCCGGAAGTGCAGCTTTTGGGAGCTGAATTAAGACAAGCTTTAGAAGAACCAATCCCTAACATAGCGGGTGTTTTTGAGGCAAGGTCTCATGCCCCATGTAGCTCTAGCTGATCTGGAACTCAATATGTAGCTCAGGCTTGAACTTGTGGCAATTCTTCTGCCTCCGCTATCCTACTTGTCTCTATTACTTTTAATTTGTCATATATCTCTTTATTCATAACTAGTATTTCCATAATGTGGCACTTAAGTTTCTCACTGTGAACTGGGGCTGTCTGTGTTCTCCTCCTCAGTCTTTATTATTTATTTTCATGGTTTTGTATTAGCCTGTTTCTCTCTTGCATATTTTTAGATAAGTTCACACGTTTTCAGCTTTTCCAAAACAATTATTTAACACCTTAAATTTCCTTGTATACATATTGTTTTAGCTTCATTTCTCAAGTTTTGACACATAGTATTCTTTTGAAAGTAACTTTTATTCATTTATTTTTTATGTGTATGTGTGCATGCCTTCATCTGTATGTGTGTCCTGTGTGTGCAGTGCCTGTGGAGTCCAGAAGGAAATATCAGATCCCCTGGAACTTGCATTACAGACTGTTGTGAGCCACCATGTGATGGTGGGACTTGAACCTGTGACCTCAGGAAGAGCACTCAGTGCTCACAAGCACTGTCTCTCTAGCCCCAGTGTACGGTGTGCACTATTCTTTACTACATTCCAGGATAAGTACCTTGAATTTCTGTTGCGAGGCTTGAACCCTGGGTTGGGGTTGTTTTTCTTGCTCTCCCAGCAGAGTCTTCCTAGGTTTCCCTCTCTGCTCACAGGACCTGGCCTGGAAATTGCCAAGGCTCTCAGATTTCCGGAGACATGTTTTAGTGCAGCATGGAATCCATTTTGAAAACATTGTCCTTTGCACTATAAAGAGTGTGCACTTATTAGCTGTGCTATTCAATTTCCCATGTCCCTGCTGACTTAGTAATGTCCCCAATCTGTCATGGCAGTGAAGCTGTTTTGCTGGGGTGTGAAATGACCACGACTGTCTTGACGTTGAATAGCTGTGCTGACTTACAGAAAACCTTGGCCATAGCCAGGACAGTGAAACAGGCAGAATGATAGGCTGACAGCCAGGTCTGTGGTTATGATGACGAGGCTTCCCTGTGGAAGGAGCAGGGGCCATTAGGGGGCACTTGCTGAGATCCTACCACACTCCCTGCTGCTTCAGTTGCGCAGGTCTTGGGGTGCTATTTACAGTGAGTGGTGATGGGCTTGGGGTGCACAGGGACAGCCTTTCTTGAGTAGCCCACGCTGGGAGAAGGACTTGATGGTGATGCTCCTGCCTCTGAGTGACTTATGTGCCTGTGGATGATCTCAATAGCACCATTACTTCACCTAGTTGGGTTTGGATAGGGCTCATTCTTTGGTCTGTTAGTGCCCTCCCTCTGGGATGAGTAGAGACTATGTATCCAGGAAACATTCTGCTACAGTCAAGTCTTCTCTGAGCCATAAGACTCCCCTTTTAGCCTTTAAAAGCCTGTCAGTTCTCACTCTGTAGGGACACATAGCCACTGTGGTGGTTTAAATGGGAACCACCCCTCACAGGCTTATGGACTTGAACAGTTGATCCTGGTGCTGCTGCTGTTTGATGAGGTCATGGAGGAAGTTTAGCTTTACTGGAGGAATTACCTCCCTGGTGGCAGGCTCTGAGATTTCATAGCCTAATCTCTCTCTCTCTCTCTCTCTCTCTCTCTCTCTCTCTCTCTCTCTCCCCCNCCCCTCCTCCCTTCCTTCTCCCTCCCCCCACTCTCTGGTTCACAGTGTGGTTGAAGATGTGATCCCTCATGCTTGTCCCTTGTCGACCTACCTTCTCATCATGATGGACTCTCCCTCTGAAACCTTAAACCCCAAATAAACTCTTTCTTCCTTCCGATGCCATGGGTCACGGTGTTTTATCACAGCAACATGTAGTAACTGCAAGTTGGGCCTTGCTGCGGCTCTGTGTGATGGAGCCTGTCCTTTGTGTGCACCACTAGTTTGGGTTCTGGCAAAGCTTTGTTCCGGAAGGTCTGTTTGATCTGATGTGACAGCTGCCACTCAGTCCCTTCTTTGATTAGAAGTTGCCCACTATTCTCCCCCTGCCTCTTGCTCCTGTGTGTCTAGATCAGTGTCTCACAAAGCACCTCTCATAAATCGCTGGTAGGGCGGAGAGAAATGGCTAAGAGCATTGCCACTTTTGGTCCTGAAACCCACGGGGTGACTCACAGCTGATGCCCTTTTCTGGCCTCCTGGGCACCAGGCACATTTGTGATCCACAGACATGCATTCAAGCAAAACACCCATGCACATTAAATAAATACGTAAATAGACCATTAACATTTCTAAGTCACTGTATTAGTTACTCTTCTTGTTGTGGTGAGCAAACACCTGGCAAAAGCAGCTTAAAGGAAGAAAGATTTATTTTTCTTGGCTTATGGCTTAAGAGGGTACAGTTGGGGCAGGAGAGATGGCTCACCAGTTATAAACCCATGCTACTTCTGGAGAAGCTCTGAGTTCAGCTCCCAGCACCCACACCAGACAGCTCACAAAACTTCAACTCCAAGGGATCCAATCACTTTTGCTGGACTCCCTGTAACTGCATTCACATGCCCACAGCCACACACAGACAAACATACTCATAGCTAAATAAATCTCAAGGAGGGTGCAGTCAGCACCAGGGGGACGGCATAGCAGAGTTCACAGTGGCAAGAGGGCATGGCTGTGGTTTCTCACATTTAGAAAGAACAAGAAGCAGACAGTACAAGCTGCTGGAGCTCTGCTCCTCCCCTTCATTCCATTCAGAAGCCCAGGCAACCAGACAGTGCTGTCCAAATTCAGTTAAGCCACATGCCCTCCTCGGTGAAGCCTCTCTGGAAAAGCCTTTCCAGACACACTCCCTGGTGATTTCAAATCCAGTCCAGTTGACAATAAAGAGAAACCATCATAATAATACATGGTCTCAGCTATTGTTCTTTTCCTGTGACAAAACACCACGACAAGGCTATTTATACAAGAAAGCATTTAATTTGGAGCTCATAGTTATGAGGGGTTAGAGCACATGGTCATCATGATGGGAAGTGTGGCAGCAGGCATGGCAGCAGGCGTGGCACAGGGTTTGGGTAGTATCTGAGAGCTCACATCTATCCAGAAGCACAAGCCAGAGAGAAAGAGACACAAGGAAAGGCATTGGCTTTTGAAACCCTGAAGCCTTCTCCCAGTGACACACACCTCCTCCAACAAAGCCACACCTCCTAATCCTTCCCAAACAGTCTCACCAAGTGTGTGCAAGTATTTTGACAAGCAAGCCTGTGGAGCCCTCTCACTCAAGACACCACCTCTGTGTTTTCTCGGAGTTAGGCCTCGTTTTTTACTGGACCGTTTCCTGGCTGTGTAATTATTGGCACAGTGGATACTGACACTGTGGTATGATGCTTCCCTGTTCTACTTCTCCTCCAGGTCTTGTTTCTAGGGCTCCCGGTTTCTTATGGACCTGGGTGTTAACCCCTGGTTGGGAAAGTTTGCAAACATGCGTCTCCAATCTTCAATTGTCTCTTCACTGACCCAGTAGCTTCCTTTGCTGTACAGAAGCATCACGGTTGGGTCTAATGAACTTTATCTATTTTTGATTCTGTTGTTCGTTTTTTTTTTAAATTAAAAAAAAACATTTTGTTTGTGTGCATGTGTCTGTGTGCATGTATGACACACGTGTGGGTTTTGGTAGAGCCAGGAGAGGGTGTCAGATCCCCTGGAGCTGGAACTATGGGTGGTTATGAGATGCCCAGTGTGGGTGTTGGGACTGAAGCTGGGTCCTCTGGAAGAGCAGTGCACACTCTTAACTGTGGAGCTGTCTCCTAGCTTCCTGGGCTCTTATTAAAATAAACAAACAAACCTCCATGTTCCTTCCTTGAGTTCCTGCCTGACTTCTCTGAATAATGGACTGTGATATGGATCTGTAAGATAAAAGAAACTTTTATTTTCCAACTTATTTTTTTTGTCATGGAGTTTTATGACAGCAACAGAAACCCTAACAAAGATAGATACATAATCTTAGACAATCCTAAGTAAACAGCAGCAGCCTCCTTGGCCAGATTCATGCCTGGCACCATGGTTCTCCTTGCCGTTCTGGTCAACCCTCTATTTCTCTTGGCTTGAATTCCCCAACACATTCCCTCTCCCACTAGAGTCTGAATATTTATGATCTGTGTTCTGTTCTTTTTCCACAAAACAAAATAAAACAAAAAACAGTTTAGACATTTTAACACAGCTAACTAACTCTTCAAGATAAGCCAGCCAGTCTCCTGTGGCCTCTAGAAAACTCCAAGCACTTCAGAGAACAGTGCTCTCCTGATGTGTCTTCTGTGCTTCATCTGGTCTGCACTGGTGGCAGTGTTCAGAAGACCACTGCTAAGGCTGTTATCCTTGGTTGGTTCACACCCCGCCTCGGCTGACCCCTGCTGCTCCTTCTAAGATGGGAGAAAAAGATTGTGGAGGGAAGTTGGAGTTGAAAGTCACCCTATTTGTTCCCCAAGCTCTCAGGGTCTCATCCTGTAACCCTCAAGCAAGATATAAGGGCCTGCTGATTTCCCAGCTCACAGAGCATGATGTCTACAGGCTGACCCCACACAACAACCTCACTGAGCATGTTCTAGCAAGGCCTTGGCTGCATAAGGTGTGGCTCAGGGTGTCTCTAGCCCTCAAGATGCTAATCCCCCTTCACACCACCAGGAGCATTTGTGCCTCTACCTGACCTCCCTTTCCTAAACCTCACTAAAACAGGCTTCCAACTGCAGATGTGTGTCCTCTGTGACTCAGAAGAACACTTCTCAAGGTGTGAGAGCCCTTGCACTGAAATGTGATCATCTCATGGACAGGCCTCTGTCATCCAGTTTAAGGGAAACAGAGCTGGTTGGGTAGGAGGACAGAGAAGCTGCCTGTGGCATCCATTAGAGCAGGCCTTTGCCCTTTTCTCTTCTCCACCTCAATTGAGTCCTTCTTTCTCTTCCTTGTCACCCCATCTAAAACACTGATACCTGGGTCAGAGTTACCCTGACACAGTGTCTGTTTGCACTGCATTGAATAATGTCTACATGACTTTCTCTTGGGCAGACCTGAGGTTCAGAGTTGGTTTCAGTCTCAGGCTAGTGAGGAAAGGTTCCAGTGGTCTCTGGCAAGGAGGCCATTGGGATCTTACCCTTTAGAGCACTTGCTGGGCTCCACTGCAGTGCCTCATTCTTCGGTGGTGGTACATCATGGGCACTCCACTATGCACCATGTTCCCTACTGTATTAGAGAACCTTCCCCGAATGCAGTCCTACTTCCAAGGTGGGAACAGAAGGGCTGCTGTATGAAATGGTATATGAGAAGCATCTTTCCATCATCCATCTACCAGATTTCCATCCATCCATCCATCCATCCATCCATCAATCCATTCAAATATCCATCCATATACCCATCCAAATATCCATGTATTCATTCATCCATCTACTCATCCATCCATGCATCCATCTATCATTCATTTAATTTTCATCTACTTGCTATCTACCTGTCATTCATTTAACCATCATCCATCCAATTTTCTATCCATCCATCCACCCACCCATCCAATATTTGTCCATCATCCATTATTTCCATTCAAACACCATCCATCCCAACTTTTCATCAGTCACCATCTACCTGCCATTCATCTATCCACTATCCACCTGCCATGCATTTATCATCCATCCATCCATCCATCCATCCATCTATCCATCTACCCATTCAACCATCCATCCATCCATCCACTCATCCATCTACGCATTCAACCATATATCCATCCATCCACCCATCCATCCATCCACCTACCCATCCATCCATCCATCCATCCATCCACCGATCCACTCATCCATCCACCCATTCAACCATCCATCCATCCATCCATCCATCCATCCATCCATCCATCCATCCTTCTATCAACTTGTGTATTTTAATTCATCATTCATTCACCACCCTTCCATTATCCATTTTAATCCACTCATCCCTTCCTCTATCCATCTACCTTAGGAGGCAGCTTGCCATCATCACGGAGCTTGGAGTGTGTGTTTATTCAGAAAGCCAGACAAACAAGGAGCACAGTAGGTACAGGAAAACATTGAAAGGAGTGGTCCTGGACTGGCGAAGAGTCTTCCACCTCCCACCCAACCTGATATGGGCTATCTGTAGGCCTGGGGATTTCAACAATATACAATGGGAGAGTTACTAGAATTTTTTTCCAAAATCTTAAACATAGTATAAAATTTTACATTTATTTATATGTATGTGTTTTGCCTGCATGTATACACATTCACTGCAGATAGTTGTGTGTCGCGCACCTTTACCGTCCAGTGGGAATAAGACGCGGGACAAACCAGGTTTCTTCTCAGGACAGTTTACTCAGGAAATGTAATGGTGGTGAATGGCAATGCAGAATGGCCCTGCATGCAGTTACAGAGTGAGAATGGTGCAATGGCGGAATGGGGCCTAGAAGAGTGAAGTAGCAGAGTGGAGTGGTAGAATGGAATGGGGGCCCCCCCGAGCCAACCCAGGAGCAGCTATTTAAACCCTGTCCTGGTCAACAACCGAGCTGCCCCGTGGCTCTCGCTCATACCCCAGGTGGTCGGGCACAAGATCAAACAACAGCCAACACTGCCTAATGCCAATTAGGAGTACAGCTGAGGCATCTGTGCCGTCTTTAAGGAACGGTAGAATGGCTCCCTACAGTTGTGAGCCCCCATGTGGATGCTGGGAACCAAACCAGGGTCCTCTGCAAGAACAGCAAGTGCTCTTAACTATTGAGCGCTCCCTTCCCCTGCAGCAATGGCCTTTTGAGTAAATTCCTGTGAGACAAAGCAGGATCAATCCCCTCATTTCAGCTCATTTAGGCTGAAACCTGGTAACAGAGCCCATATCTGGGCATGTGCACTATTTAGGGGTTAAGATCAGGCTGCCGTTTTGGGTAAAGTGGTGCTGATTGTCCAGGCCATGAATTCTTGACCCTATGCTCTGTGTGAGGGGCTTTCAACAGCATCATCAGAAAGGAAACCACTTTGGTCCCCAGTTGAAATGGCAACACCGAGCTTTGGAAGTCAAAATGTCCCCTGCAGGCGTCACACATCGTTGCCACACATGGCCTGGACCCACAATCTGCCTGTGCTCTGAGATGCCTTGCCAGTGCTCAGAGCAGACTTACCCTGGGCCTGGAGTGGATGATCTCACATGACAGCTGTCTCCAGGCTGATGGCTTCTAACCAAGGGGAGCAACCTTGGAAGAAGTGCTGGGTAGTCACACTTTAGGGGGCTCTGGGGCTAGAACCTATCTATGGAAAGCCCTGGCTTTGTAAAAGAGAGGCCACCCCCTCCTCTCTCTGTATATGCGCATATGACAGAGAACAGGTGTGTGCCCAGGGTAATTTTAATTTCTCTCACCCTCAAGTGTCCATGCTCTGAAATTTAGGAAGTATAATTTTAAAAAGAAATGCAAAAGCATGCATGTGAGTGTGTGTCACATGTGTGCGGGTTCCTGTGGAGGCCAAAAGAACTCTTGTAACTGGAGTGGCAGGGAGTTGTGAGCTGTTCAATGTGGGCACTGGAAACCGAACTTGACTTCTCTGAAGAGTAGTGAGCACTTAACCTCACTCCCCACCCGCTGCCCAGCCATCTCTGTGGCCCAGGAAAGGAGAGATAATCAAAAGAAGTGGCCACGGGACTCTTCACGGCCGGCATGGCACGGTCCGAGGTTGTCTGTGCTTGCAGCCTGCTTGTTAGTGGACGCTGGGGCTGGGTATCCTTCCTGGCCACAAGCCACGCTTGCCGAGGTCTCCTTGGCTGGCCAGGGTTCCTCTGGGGCTGACAGTTAATGCACTTCCTCAAGCCCTTCATAGAAGAGGCTTCTGGAATTATACTCCGATGCTGCTAAAACGGACACCCCAACTTTGTCAGTCAGCTCTGAAGGTCACGTGCTTTCTCAGCACCTCTCTGCTTTTTTTCTACTGTCTTTCCATTGGTGGAGGAGGGTAAGTGCACCCAGGGCTGTGTCTGACAAGTCACTCAGATGCTGGCCAGGCAGGATGTCCTTGGTCCAGGCATCTCCAGACCCCGTGGGCTTCTTACACCCTGCTCAGATACCCCCTGGGGGTCTGGACCGGACACACTTTGCATTTCTGTCCACTGAAGTGTGAGGTGGGAATCTGCATGCAGAACAGGGCTTGCTTGTTTTTACAGGCCCGAGTGTGCTGGTCAGTCGGCTCCATTCTCAGTGAGTACCCATCACATAGCTGCCTCATGCAGAACAATCAATCTTTCATGAGGCTCACACCCGCCCTCGAATGACAAACACTTTAATTCCAAATTAAATACAGCAACGCGGCCTTGATGAGGCCGTTGTTCCACACAGTCATCATTTCCCATCTCTTTCGGAGACCATAAATTAGTCCCAATTAGAGGGAGGTAAACAGCTCTGGAGGGCATGCCTTTGCTGCTGACGCTGGTCGTCGCCTGAGAGCAGGACCCATTTATGCACCCTCCGTCCTGAGGTCTTGGGTAGTCCTGGCAAGCAGATGGGACAGGTGATCCCTGGACTCTGCCTCGTTCCAACTGCATAGTTCACATAGGAAAGAGGACCGAGTAGCTGGGTCAGCTGAGAATGAGGCTGACCACAGGCATCTGTCTCTTCCAGGTCACAGAAACGAAACAGTGGGATAGGCAAATGCTTGTCTGAGGCCTCAGCCCCTCTGCTCTGTAGATGTTCTGTGGCCTGCCAAGTAGCTGCCAGAGAGTGCAGCCTAGTGGGTAGCGGCACCACTGAGAAAACCAGCTCCCATCTCTGTCCTGTACACCCAAGCCAGGGACAGCAAGACACCTCCCAGCTGCTTGTGGGGCTGCTGCCAGACAGGCCTGATGTTGTTAACTGGGAGTTGGAAGTGGGACTCACTGGCACCCAGGCAATGACTCTGTAACAGCTGTGTGTGTGTGTATACCTGTGGCCCTGTCTATATTCCCATAGTGCCATCCCTGTGCCCTTTGGTGGTCACTGAGTATCAATGAGGTCCTTAGACTGGGGCCCTGATACTCTATCTGGACAAGGTTGAGGCACTGGGAGAGTTCAGCTTGATGTCTCTTCTTCAAAGAAGCCCACCTGGGATTGATCTCAGAGAGGGCTTCTGCCTTCAGTGATGATTTAGCCCCCACCTCCATATTTTAAGCGTTCTTCACCACTGAAGCAGCTGCCCCCCCCTCTTGCTTTTGAGGTTGTGTGATTCAATTCCCACGCTGGATATCAGTCACAGAGAGTGTCTCAAAGGGGATGGCTGAGCTGAGTGCTTATGAACACTGTGTGTGTATGTGTGTGTGTGTGTGTGTGTGTGTGTGTGTGTGTGTGTGTGTATGTGTATGTGTGTGGGCACACATACTAGGTATGCATGTCACATGTGACTGTATTTATATTTTGGATCTTCCTCTATGGTGTTCAACCAGGGTTGCAGACTCAGGACTTGCCTAAGGAGCTCTATACAAGATGGGGAGTCTGAAGGGAAGAGGGATACTCCCTTCTTCATTACAGACTCAGAGCTCTGGGAGCCAGAAGCTACCCCACCCCACCTGAGGTCTCTTGGGGTACGGAAGTGTTGGTGCCTGGCTTTGCTGTTCTATTTGTCCTGCTGCCAAGTGTCTGATGTTGCCTTTTGGCAACAAAACAGTCAAAACCCAACTGAGTGAGCTGAGTGTCGAGCAGCCATAAACAAATCCTAAGTGGATGGTTGCCGTGAGTTCTAACACCTCCCCTCCAGCCACCCGGCAGCCTCACACACAGCTCATCACGGTAAGCGAAGGAGGCACTACATTTGGGCTCCGCTGTATTTTGTTATCTGTTTGCTCGCCTCTAAAACTCCAGTGAATAGACCAGATGCTGTTTCCATGGCAACCTCCTCTCCTCCAGCCCTGGATGCTCAGAAAGCCAGTATCAGCATAATCTTTCTAGGGTCTCCAGGCTCCAGGGGGAAGCTGTGGCAGGTGGCCCTGCTGTGCCTGTCACAGTCACCTTCCTTCTGGGGCCACAGGAGTTGGACTTTGTGAGGCTACTTTGTGAATGACTTGAAGAGCGACAGGGGAGAGGCCTGAGAATGAGCTGCAAATCAACTGGTCCTCCCTCCCTTCAAAGACCAATTAGTTCTCAAAACTTTAAGGTGAGGCTTGTGACTAGCCACCTTTGCTGTGCACAGGAACACAGTTCAGTGAGTGACAAAGTTAGAACTGAACTCAGCATATGGTTCTTAGAATCCCCACCTTGTCCAGAACACAGCACCCGGCTTATGCTGCTCCCCATTAGTGACCCAATCAGGCTGTGGCCGACAGCCTCTTGAGGCCCAGGCAGGGCCAACCCATGGACACTGATGGATGCCTGCCAGGAGGCACGAGCTGGTCACTGCTCTCACAGGCTTGCTGAGCTCTTCTTGCTTATGTTCAGCTGTCCACCAACAGAGTCTTTGGAAAGCCTCGCACACTGCTCACCAACATGTAATGATGCTGACAGTAGACACTCCGACATGGCCACCAGGTCTGCCTGGTCCTTCTTAAACCTAGATAGGATTAGGTTCAACTCAATATAAAACTCAGCACATATTGATGACACTCAAAGACTGGTGATCTCGGATCTCTGCACCAGAGTGGGAATTTCTGCTGAACCGCAGGCCTCTGATGCACTCGTCTAGAGGCTTCTGTTGGACAGCCCTGCTCAGGGTCTGGTTCTCAAACTCACTGAGAGAACAGAGCAGGACACTGTAGTTAGAGGCAGCCATCTTTTGTGTAGAACTGGAAGCTGCTTCTAGCTGTATGTCCCCTGCTCTGCACCAGCCTCCTGCTCTGTGACCTGGCAGTGGCAGAGTCTACTGAACATACCTGTGAGACCCTATCCAGGTCATCCATGTCTGTCACCGTCTCTCCGTTCCTTTGGAGAAATTACCATCCTCTCTCTTCTATAGGAAAGGGAATAGAAGCTCAGAGATGCCGAAGGATTTGCTACAGGCACACAGGTACCACTGCCAGTTGATACTGCCCTCACTGAAGGCTCACGTGGTCTGACCATGCTGCCAGATCACAGGGTATGATTATCACACAGCTCAGAGCCTCAAACGTGAAGCTGGAGTCTTGCTTGCCTCTACCAACTCCATTCCTTTTCCTCTTTCCATAGACAAACCCGAGGGTGACACTAGACACAAGTCCCACCACACCTTGCAGAATCCATGAGTCCCTTAGGAGTCTACTGGGCTCCCAGTGCCTCTCCACAAGGAGAGTTGTGGTGTTGGCAATGTTTAGCCAGGAAGCACACATGGTAAAGGACCAGCGTTGGGGGTCAGACCTCCCATCTCAATATGCTACCAACTGTGACCTTGACCCTGGAAGTGCTTGTCTGTCATCTGCACAAGGAACAGTTACCCTCAGCCATCATTCAAAGGCACAGCTTTTCTGGACTCCCAAGGCCCTGGCTCTGTGGGTATCTTAGAGAGGTAACTCTGATCCATCCTTACTCTATCTCAGAGGAAGTGGCTGGATGTCATCCTGCCTTTGTCATCAGTCACTTCACCATGTCTGTCATTTGCATGTCCCCAGCAGAAACACTATAGCCACCCCCAGGAAGTCGCTTTCTTCAATGGCTCAGCTTCCTGACCCTCAGCTTCCTTACCTGTGAAGTGGGTGCTGAGACAATCTGGACTTGTCATAGAATTACATACGCTCCTTCCACTAGGCCCTTCCCCTCTCACAAACATCAAGATGCATGGAGGCCATGCGTAGGCTGGGCAATGGTCTTTTGGGAGATGTCCTATCTCTGTGCTGGCTACTTGAAGACATTTTCAGTTTCCCATAAAGGCTCTGTGTTGAAGGGCTTGATCCCCATCTGACGGTGTGACAGAGAGGTGATGGCATTACCAGGGAATTAACTCAGTTGATGGGCTGATCCTTCAGTGGGCTCATGGGTGCGAGGGCCCTTAGAAGGTGAAGCCTGATTGGATCTAAGACACTGGAGGTGTCTCTTTAAAGGATGTATCTTGCCCCCAGCCCCCTTTTGTCTCTGTCTCCTATTCACCAAAAAACCATTCCACTACTGCTCCTCACTGTGGACTCAGGAGAAATGGAGCCGAGTGACTTTGACTGAAGCCTCTGAGACTTGAGCCTCTCCACATTTGAGCCGATTGTCTTAAGTATTTATCTAAGAGACAGTTCCTCTCTTCCAGGAACTTCCCGATGGTTGGCAGGTGGCCAGAGGTTCTCAGGTTCCCATGGGCAGTGTTAACTCATGACTGCAGAATCCATCTAGCCCCACCCAGGCCACCTATGGCTGTTCAGATGGGTTTGTCCCACAGGGGTCTCCTGTGGCCGTTCATATGGGTTGTGCTCAGGACAGTTTCTTAGATGCAGATTCCCAAAATGAGTGCCCAGATTCAAAGAAACAGTCAAGAAAACAAGTGCTGGTTCAGGGCTCTAGACTGTTGCTGATCATGGTCCTTCTAGTGAAACAGCCATCATCATTAGATGTGAGCAGTCCTGCTTGTGAGAGACTATTATGGATTGACCTGCTGACAGTTGATGTTCTCTGAGAGAAAGAGGGGATTGGAGGAGGAGGGGGGTCATTGAATCTTCACTTAAGATTTCAGTGACTCCCTCCTGTACCTAGCAGCCATTTGTGGGCAATTCTGCCCTGACTGCTTTAGCCCTGGGGGTGATGTCAGGAGGGCCTCAATGTATGGGCTGAGCAGGGCTAACTGAGGGGGAGTTATACCTCTGTGGCTTTAGGGAGGCTGGATGAAGACTTCCCAGTGTGGCACTTTTGGGGTTACACATACTCCTGTAGGCAACTCCTCACCATTGTAAGTAAGCCCAGGAAATCATTGCTTCTCCGGGTCAAGTTTGGTGGAACCATACTTTTGTTTTACATTAGGACCCTATCAGGACAAGTCATGTCTCCCTAGAAAAGGAATTCTCAAAGTGCAGAGCCCACATTTTAAACCAACAGAGTCTGGCTCAGGTGACAGAATGTAGCAAATAAGAGACTGTTTGGAAGCCCCAAGAAATCCCGGGGATTTGGAGTGCCCCAGCATGGTGACTTGTACTGTCTACAAGGCTTGCTCTGTCCTTATGGTCATTTCCACTGCTGCCCTTGCCCCAGCTTTTGCCCGGGCAGCAGCCCTCACTGCCTAGTTCAAGTGTGCCTGTGCCCCTCCATCCTTTGCTGCATCCTCCCTCCTCCCAGGCGCGTCTATTTTCCTGGAGGCTGTCCTGGCTCTTCTGCTGCTCCTGGCAGTAATGGAGCAGGATCCCAGTTCTAATCTCTGGCCGGCACATGATGGGTGCTCTGGCCGGCACATGATGGGAGCTCTGGCTGGCTAGTGATGGGCACTTGAGAGCTGTGGTTGTACACGTACTCTGGCAGTCATTAATACTGATGGCAGAATTATGCAGAAAGGATGAAGCCGTTGAAATACATGCAACCGCAGCCTGTCTCGTGATGAAAACAGTTTCTTCTTTTACCTCCACCAAGAAACACAGTGGAATCTAAGCATTGATTTTTGGATTTTATTTCTCAGTGGCTAATGTGGCAAAGAGAGGGCCTTTCACCCCAGTAATGAGAAATACAATTTTTTAGGCCAATAGCACAACTGCAAAGCCCTCTTTGAAGTCATCCAGAGGGAGCTTTTGTGTCCAACAGAACATTGTCCTGTTGACACTCAGTGGCTGAGCACAAAGTGTTGGGGCTGACAGCAGGAGGAAACATTGAGAGCTGGCTTCCCCATCCACTGCTCTGGTATAGAGCAGCTCAGTCCTCAAAGGGAGGAGAACCAGGTCAGACTCAGGGCCTGTAGAGCCTGGAGCTGGCCAGGCATCAGTGTCTGATTATTTCCCATGTCTGGGTGTGAGCTAAGGCGACCCTCAGTGGTGACAATGTGCCTCCCAGCACTGTAGGCTGCAGGAGTTGTTTATTTCTCTGTGAGGCCAAACAGTGAGTCCCCCAAATGATGCCATCGTAGCCTCTGCGTGTGTCCTGCTAGGCAAAGGGCCTCTACCAGCAGTTTACTGGTGGTCATTTAGGGTCAGGCAGTAGTATGGCCAGAGGCTTAAGAGTGGTGTCTGGCATGTGGGGGTAGGGGGCATGTCTTACTCTGCTTGCCTGTGTATGACAAAGCCTGCTGCCATGGGAGCTATGGTGTCTTCCACCAGACCTTTGGTTGGTGTTCCTTGGCCCCTGACCCATGGCTGCGACTTTGCTGGACAGGGAGAATGACCAGCACAGGGTCTGTTGTACAGCAGGTTGAGTCCATGCTTCCTACAACCTCCCATTCCAGCATTCTTGTGCCTCTCTTACCCTATCTGTGATGTGGACTCATTCTGGGGATATTTCCTATACTACTACTGCCACTGTGGTTGCTGTCGTCAAGGCTGTTGATGGAGCCACACTGAGATCCCTGATAACCACCCCTGCCCCCCAGCCCCGAGCATCATGGACCTTCAGATGTCCTTCCACTCCTGTGCTATGGAGCTGAGTGATTTTTCCAGCATCTCTTTAAAAATTTAAGCTTGTGATATAGTTCTGCTGGCGGGCATGGGGCTCAGGCCACAGTCCAGGCTTTCAAACCTTAATTATAATATTTTGTTGAGAGAACATTGACCCAGAGAGGAGAGCCAAAGCTTTTAAGTTATTTCCATGGTGAAGTGAGCTTGGCCAGGCCTCCTCAGGAGAGAACACAGTCTGCTCGGTGAGCTGCGGGTGACACCATGACCACCACCATGATCCTGTAGTTTAGGGCCATGCAGATAAGTGAGGCAAGTGGGAGAGAGAAGCGTGGGGGGGGGGTCAAGCCAGTAAGGACAGCAGTTTGCCTGCAGTAATGTCCAGGATTTGTTGGTCTGGTGGCATGGGCATCCTGGTGACTCTTGGTTGATCCAGGGGCTGCCTTGCATGCTGGAACATGGTCAATTCTAAGGGGAAACACCTATCTTACTTGTGCCCTGGGTGCCTCAAAGCAAGGTCCATGTGCTAAGGTGGGCTCACAGATAGCTTGGCAGCTAGTCCTTGCCTGGCCTAGGCCTTCACTGGCATGCCCTAGGACAGACAATATCATCTGTCTGCCACTAAGGTCTGCCTTGACAAGCATCTATTGCAGTGTGGGTCCCAGAACAGGTACTAGAGTGAAATGACCTAGAGTGAAAGAATCCTGGACATTACTATAGGCAAACTGCTGCCCTTACTGGCTCTCTCTCTCCCTAAACTACAGGTTCATGGCAGGTTAAGGACAGGTGCTGAGGTGCGGGATGTCTCAGTTCAGCTTCTCTCTCTAGCCTTTCATCCTGGCAGGCTGGTTGAACCTCAGTCTAGCTGTTTTCTAGGTAAAATGGGGGTTGTGGATAATAGCCTCTGGTGACACTCTCATCAGGATGGAGGTGACCAGTGCAAGACAAAACAAAACAAACAAAACAAAAACAAAACAAACCCCAAACTACTCAGGAATTAGGATGATCAATGCTTGGTGACTGGCTGGTCCACAGAAGGTAACTCCAGTGGTACTGAATCCACTACTCCTGTCCCCTCTCCCCAACCTCGAATCAGAGGATAAGAGCCATGATGACAGCAGCCACAGCCTATTGGGACAGGCCCACTGAAATGAGATTGTTTAAGGAAGGGCTCTGGGTCAAGGTCGATTTTTCCTTAGCAATTAATTTCCCTGGGCATCATAAAGTTGACTCTGCCAGTGTGCTCACTGGGAGATGAGCAAACCTAACTCCAAGTAGAGCATCTCCCAGAGCACTTAGGAAAGCCCAGTGGAGCCAAGCATCATGCGCTCGCTAATCCAATTCTTTGTTAATTAAGAAACAGGATGGAACAGAGATATGCGGGTACTACATACAACATCAGACTGGATCCCAGACTGAGGCTCTCAGCTGCCCAGAGTGGGGTCTTCAAGTACCCTTGAGTCTGAGAACAGAGTCCACAGCTGAGCCAGGGCTGGGCTAGCCAGTCTTTTGCAGGGCCTTGCTGTTAATAAGATGGTTGGTTTGGTCTGTAAGTGGATTGTACAGCTAACTAATGTGCCTGTACCTTGCAATTATTCATGGCCTGTGATTGCTCTGCCTGAGTTTTCAATACATTATTCATATATTGAAAAAAAATTTTCCAGAGCTCAGAGCAGGGAGGAAAAGACAAGCCATGGCCAAGACTCTGTGGGTAATTCCTCAGCAGGAGTCGACAATTGAGTTTGGAACACAGGCTGAGCAGGAGGGACCGGTGGGAGAGCCAGGAGAGCAAGAGAGACCCTGCCGCCGGGAGCCTCCTGCAACTTGGGGTACAACCTAGTGTCTTGGAAGAGGGGGATCTTCCTCATCATCCTGGATTATGCTCTGCTCTCCCAGACTGGATCCCTCTTCATGAGCAAGGGTGGCTTCTCAACAGGAAAACAAGGCCCAAACCAGGAGAGATGGCGCCATACACCAGTGAATCCTGCCAGGCCTTGAGAGCCCAGCTCTGGGTGACCTCTGATGCCTGGACACTTCCCTCACTCTAGAGTTGCCCTCCCCGAAGCACAGGAATGGAAGGGTCAGTGTGCAGATCCTGGATGGCCTTATAATCGCATGACCATAAAGAGACCAAGATGGATAAAAGCACCCCGAAGAGCAGTATAATGAGGAAGGAAACTGAGCAAAACCTGTGCTGGGCAGTCGAGATGCCTTGTTTTGGATAGTGTTCTGAGAGTGGAAGCTACTCTGCTCACCCTCTCTGATACGAGAGGTGCAGGGTGTCTCTGGAGTCCCCAGGCGATTGCCTCAGGTCTGGGCTGGTAATACTCAAGCCTGATGTTTGCATTCATTCTTGTAAAAACCTCAGCCTCAGAAAGCCAGCTGCTGCTGCTGCCACCACTCCATGAGCTTTCAAGCAGTGAGATTAGGGATGGAAAGGATGGGCTTCGGCTGGGGAGCATGGGTGTGCTGGGAGCAGAGCACACAGAATACTAAAGCCTCTTGGACGCTCCAGAGCACTACTGCAGAGTCATGGGAGCGGGGATGTCGCATCCCATCAAGACATCTTAATCAGAACTCGTTTCTCCTCCACAGGTGAATGAGCTGGGTGGCCGGCAGGAGAGGAGTGCAATGAATGCCTCAGAGAAAGAAATGCACATGGCCTATGTGACTGTACGGGGTATGTGATGTGTCTATCTCTGTATACTCTATGCACATGTGGGAGGTATGTGCATGAAGACATGTGTGTGCAGAGGCATGAATACACTGTGCATGTGTGGATACATGTATTGCTTGCTTATACTCTGGTACACACACAAACATATGAATGTATTATGTGACATGTGCAAGTACATTCCTAAATACATGTGCATGACACACATGGATGTGCAGAATGTGTGCATATGTGTGGCACATGCTTCTATGTGCAGCACATGTACATGTCCATGTGAGTGCATGTAATGGGTGCAGGTACATGCACGGCAGTATATGTAATGGGTACACAAGTGTGCACACTTGTGTGATGGATGGATGTGTATGCATGCCTGTGAATATGAGATGGGTATATATGAGTGCATGCCTTTGTGTGTGTGTGTGTCTGTGTGTGTCTGTGTGTGTACGTGTGTGACAAGAGGACATCTTTGAGTGCCATTCCTTGGGTGCCATCCATTTGGACACTTATCAAGTATTCCAGCCTGGGTGGGCAGCAAGCTTCAGGGCTCTGCCTCCCCACACTGACATTACACATGTGTCTCTACATCTAGCTTTCTTATGTGGGTCCAAGGGATTGAACTCAGGTCCTCGTGCTTGCCAGGCAAGTACTTTGCTGACTGAGCCATCCCCTAGCCCATGGAACAACACATTTGAGGCAACACATTAGGTGATGGAAAACCAGGCCAGGCCAGCCTGTGAGGCTGAGTATAGCAAGAGGTTAGAGCCTACTGACCATTCACTATATCCTCCATGTTCTGAGTGTCAGTCATTATCCAATCCTTTAACCCAGATGCCAGTCTTGCCCTCTGAGCCCTCCTTCCATCCATTTCTCTTGTGTCAGATATCTTCAGGTCTTTGCTGCTCTCCTCTGGGACATCTGCTTTCATAGAAAGACTGAAGCCTGGGCTCCTCTCTTCTCTTATGGGTCCTCAAGTCCTGGCTACAGGCACCCAATCTATTTTCTGGGTCTCTGAGTTCCCCCAGGAGCTCCTAGATCAGTCATGCAGCCCTGAGTTGACCTTCACTGTATTTTGGTATCCCAGGGAATCCCCCATCCCCCTGGCGTCTTGGAGGAGCTGACTGCTTCTGGTCAAGCATGGCCTTAGCCCTCGGTGTCCTTCAGTTCCAGGCTAGGCAGGCAACTGTCTACTAGGTAGCTAGTGACCCCCTCACCAAGACTCCTGCCAGATGGTGTCCTCCCAAAGCAGATGGCTTGGGGTGGTACCTGGATCTGTTTCACAGGGAGGAGTTTTGGTCATTCATGTTCTGTGCTCCACACTGGACTTTCTCAAGTGGACATGGATGGGGGTGTCCAGGCAATGTGAGATAGGTATCAGGGTCGGGACGGGAGGGTCCAAACTCTCACTGAGGGCTCAGGCACCTCAGACTGTGTCCCTGTGACTCTGTACTCAACATAATTGTGGTCTGTCTCAGCATAACCAGTCAGCGCTGGGCTTTCCAGGGTTCCCTGAGAACCCATCTTGCCCAGTCATGGCAGGGCTGACCCTGTGACCTCCTCAGACAGTGGAGCTGTAGGATCGCTGTGAGGGCCTAGCATAGGCCAGGTGGTGAGGAAAGTCCACGGAGAAACCAGACCCTCAGTCTCCATAACTCGTTTCCGTGCTAATTTCCCCTGGAGCTCGGCGAGTTGAGCAAAGATGTCGGTAGTTAATTCAATAATTAAAAACAAACATGGCTTTATTTAAGAAGATCCTGTTCTTCCTGGCTGCCAAGCTGGGATTCAGGCTGTTGGCGGGCTGTGCCACTCCGTGCCAGCCGGGCACTTGCTTCAAGTGAAATGTTTATTTCAGGGAAACAGCTGCTGGGGTCCAGTCAGAGTGAGGAGGGGGTGGGGAGACAGACATGGGTCCTGAGCCTGGATCATTCTTGTTATGTCTTCTGTTTGCTAGGATCCCCAAGGCAGGGGGGAGGGTGAGGGTCTGTGATTCTGATATCAGAAGGGGACCCCTGCTATGTCACTGAAGCTCCCACAGATGCCCATCTGAGCCCCATCTTCCTCAGAGCAAGGTAAAATTCACGAGTCATAACTCGGCATACCTGTCCTCTCTGGCCACACTCAGTGACACTGGCTGAGTAGATTACAGGAGGTGGTAGGAGAAGTTTGGGCTGTACTCTGGCACACAGAGGACAGCTCCCTGATGGGTTCAAGTCCTCAAGGAGTAAGCAAGGTGGCACCCAAAGTCAAATGCATTTTCTTGTATTAGACCTGAATGATGTCAGGTCTGCTTGCACAATTATCATCTGACGTCCAGATGGGCGACCTGCCAACTGTTTAATTAACCATCATGGGCGTCGTGGAGGTCAGGGCTGAGTTGCAGAGTAGGTGGTGGAGAAGGATGGCACATCAGTTTTGACGTCATGGACACAGAGCCTAGAAACTGCAGGAGGATGTGAATAATTCACATGTCTCCAGGGGCTGTCAATGCCTCCTGTGGAAAGTGAATAAGCTTAGGGAACTCAAAGGGTTCGACCCAGAGCCTCCTTTCTGCGCAGCTCCAGGTGGAGGCCACCTCCTTGATTCTACAGTGCAGCTTTGTCGTCAGAGAGACTATGGGGACAAAGGATGGGGTGGTTTTCTGAGAGTCACCTGTGCAAGCAAAATGTCAGTCCCTGGATTCCTGATGGCAAAGCCAGTGGGGTGTAGCAGACAAGGCTCAGAACAGAGCAGGGAATCTTGGTTTTAGGTCACTCTCCGCTGTGACTGGAGGAACCTTGGCTGCTGTGTCACAAACTGATCCCTAGGAATCTTCTGATGAGGTGTGGGGCTGGGGTAGGGGACGGACAGGCAGCTGGGAAGAGAGGAGAGTGGAGGCCCTGCGAGGCTCTGTCAAAGGCCTTTCTGTCTGTCTGAGTCTACGGGATCATGGTGGTGGTTGTCTTCACGCCTGGACGTGTTCCCTGCACCACGCCTGCCCTGCAAGCTGGGTAAGCCTAGGCATGGGCCAGTGAGCCCTTTGCCCTCACTGTCCTGGTCAGCAGCAGCCATGTAGATTGTGTGAAGAGTGTGTTCTTGCTCCGCTCTTATTGTGATAGTGTTTATTAGATCCCTACAGAACACAAAATCCTAAAGGATTAGTGGGGATGGGACAGGCACGGAGGGGAACGGTACTCTGAATGCTGATAGATAGCCAAGCTGGGGCTGAGCATCTCAGATCAGGGTGGCTGGCACACGCAGAGGCAGGGAGAGAGAGAGAGAGAGAGAGAGAGAGAGAGAGAGAGAGAGAGAGAGAGGACTCTATCCAGAAGAGGTTCCCATGAGGATGCAGGGGTGAAGGCACATCAACTAGAAAGAAGATACTGGGAAGCAAACCCCTCCTTTCTCAGAATGGCTGCAGCCTTAAGTTGGATGGCTTGGAGGTGCTGCTTCCAGGCCAAGCTCTTCCTTCTTGCTCTTGAAGGCCACCAAGTGCCCCAATCTACAGTATCCTCAGGTACCACCACTCTCTAGGAGTCTCCCTCATGTGGGTGACGGGATTGGAGATGTGAGCTTGAGTTTCTTCTTAGATGTGTGCACATACCCACATGTCCTTTCTTGAGTGTGCACACACAAGTATGTGTACAAGTTCATGCTGGTGCACATGTACTTGCAGATGTGTGCTATGTGCATACATGTGAATATATATATATATATATATATATATATATATATATATATATATATATGCATGATAGTGTTTTCATATGTGCCTGTATTCATGTGTGTAGGCACACATGTACAAACTTATACGCATACATGCTGGTGTGTATTCGTGTGTGTTTGTATGTACACAGATGTGTGTAATTAGAGGAAGTCAGATTCCCAGGAAAGCAGTTATAGCTTGTGGCCATTCTGTACTACAGGACCAGTTTTTCCACGCCCCCCCCCCTAGCAGCGTGGACTTGTAGAGCAAGGGAGGGCGATCAAGAGGAAGAACATGAAGTCTGCCCAGTGTTCCCATGCCTCTCTCCCACTGGTGAGAGTTGATGGTGACAGCTAGAACTCCCAAGGCCCAGTGAGGGGACCATTAGCCAAGGTAAGCCTGTGTGATGGGGTCTAACCTTGTCATGTCTGGCCTTTTGATTGATGGACAGGAAAGTCATTTGATAATTGGCACATTTGTGAGTTTCTAGCAGCCAAGTGTGTGTGTGGGAACCTTGTTTCAGGGATAGGCAAGTCCCGAGAAAGCTCTTTGTATCTCAGGACTCTCTTGGATCCACCAGCAAGATAAATAATGACTTATTAATGCTTTAAAGCTCAGGTATAGCTGGGCAGTCTCCTGATTACTCTATCCTGACTAATCTTGGCGCTATGTTCTGCCACGTGGCCAGGCATACCTCCCTGTTCAGCTCTGGTCTCTCATCCACCTCCACTGGTGAATCTCCCCTGTCTCAGTTCTTCTCCCAGAACCCTTCTCTCTGCCTGGAAGCTCCATTTTCCACTGCTTACCCAGCTACTGGCTGGCAGACCTTTATTGCAGCCAATCAGATACAACTCTAGATTGCCTTAGGCAGGTGAGGGAGAAGAAATATTTACAAAATAGAACACCTGGTAACAGGCCTTAGAACTGACAATACCAAAATCCTGCCAGCATTTAGCTCTCTGCTGGTACAGAATTAACAATTGAAATACAGAGACATACCTTCACACAGTGTACCCCAACATCTTCGTGTATACCTGAATGCTCTGGACTCCTCCATAGAGAACCTTGATGAAGACACATGAGGATGAAGCTAGCGCTGTCACCAGCATCAGCATCTCAGTGTGGCCCCGCATTGGCTCACCTTCCCATTCATGCCCTGCACATGTACTGAGCCGTGGCTGGCATCCCCATGGAGATTGGGCAGATAAGGCCCTGGATCTGCTGCCTGCAGGGAGCACTGTTGAGGTTGACAACCATGCTAGCAATAGCCTGCTTGACCAAGGATCAGACTTAGGCCAGCTGATCATGGCCTTCCTCTATGCAAGGTAGTCTACAGCCTACACACAGCTGCTAGGTCAGAGAGGCTAGCGCAGTAAGTGGCCAGAAAGCTGGAAGCACAAAGTGACAGAAAATATCCAGGTGACATAGGCCACCTCTCCCAAGGGTCCAGAGGAGGGGCTTCTGATTTTGTCCAGCTCTCTTCCTTAGCTGGTAGCCATGTTGCCACCAAAAAGATGGCCAACATTTTTGGATCTTTGCATTGGATACCTGACCCCCACCCGTTGCCCTGCTTACCTCCCCCATGCACCTTGACTGGGGATCTCACAGAAGCACCTGTAATGGGTATCCTCTCACATAGCCCATTTGGACCTGTGTGGCTCCCCAGGACGGCTGGCTGCTTCCTGTTCCTTTGCATACTGACTTCTGGTCTTTTTGGTATATGACATTCCTCACTTCCTCATGGGGACTGCATCAGGCTGCCCCAGGGCCTCAGCTATATCCCAGAATGTCCCATCCATGGGACGAGACATTGGGGATGGTAGTGGTCCAAATATCAAGAAAGGAGTTAAAACTGGAGTATAGGAGAATTTGGGGGCAATTAGATAAAAGCTAGCACTCCTCAGGAACTTGTAAAGCCAGTTTTCATCTGCCAAAAGGAGTCACTTCCCTTACCCATGTGAGAAGGGGCATAAGGCTATCGGTGGGTGCATATGAAAGCCTTGCAGGCTCCAGGCTCCCTCAGTATCACAAATACTTGTTCAGAGTCCACGTTAGCATCCTAGTACTTCATAGCCTCCTGAACCCTGAACTCCCTGCAGCTCCCTGTCTTCTGTCTTCCCAGCTACTCATCCTTCTTAGACCCAGCTGTTCTCACCACTCTCTTTCTTGTTCTCTCTGTATTTCTTCTATCATTTGCTCTCTGTATGCTCTGTGCTTAATCTCCCGCTGTCTCCCTATCTCCACTATTCTCTCCTGCTCCTCCTTTTCCGTAGCTCTGGCCACATCCAGTCAGCTGGCCAAGTTCAGTCTCCTTCTCTCTCCACTCTGGACTCCTCCAAATGCCTCTGGCTGTTCTCTGTCTCATACACTTTGTTGTGTCTCATACACTTAGCAGTATCATGGGGCAGCCAGGTTGGAGGTTCCTTCACTGGTGCCCCTCACATGCAGTAGCAGCTATGTTGGGTACTCAGAGGATGGAACAGGACACAGTTGCCCTTGTCTGTGACCAGAGGAGCTGTTCTTGAATGGGGGATACTGTCTGGGGTCTCAGAGCTCCTACAAGGAGAGTGTAGCCTCTCTTGGAGGGGACAACTTATGTTAAACTCACAGAGCGCCCTCTGCAGACTGGCTGCTCAGGAGGTAGGGCTGCGGGGATGAAGACATCACTTGTGAGGTCCTCACAAGTCAGTGGAGCCCCTTGGGGGTCTTCAGGGGTCACTCTTTGTCTTAGCTTTCCCATGCTCCCCACTGGGCCCACTATGGGATTAAGCAGGCTAAAGATTCCTGGCCAAGTGTGCATTTCCATGGAGGGTCCCAGTGGACAGCTCCTAGGAAATCCAAGCCCGGAAGGAAGAGGTACAGTTCCATTCAGGAAACTCAGCTCCTGAGAGTGGCTGCTGCTGATTTTATTAAACAGGAGCCTGTGACTTTCCTGGGAGGCTGGCTGCTCCCAAGAAGGCTCAGCAAAAGAGAGTCATTTGCTTCTAGAAGCTTAATGAGCTTGTGCCCTGGTTACATACACTGTTGCCATTTTGTCAACCTGTTACAAACTAGGGTCATCTGAGAAGAGGGAACAACACAGAGATAATGCTTTATAAGATTGGCCTGTGGGCAGGCCTACGATGCATCTCTAAAATCGGTGACTAATGTGGGAGGGCCCAGCCCATTGTGGGTGGTGCCACCTCTTGGGCAGGTGACCCTGGATATATAAGACAGCAGGCTGAGCAAGCCATGAGAAACAAGCCAGTAAGCAGTGCCCCTCCATGACTTTTGCTTCAGTTTCTGTCCCGGCTTCCTTTAGCAACAGACTGTGGTCTGAAGGTTGCAAGCTAAACTAAACTCTTTCCTCCCCAATTGCTTTTGGCCACCGTGTTTTATCACAGCAATGGAAACCCTAGCTAAGATACCTTACCTGGAATGCCCACCTAGGATACACAGTACATCCCCTAATCCTGTTAGAGGGACATGGATGGCATGCCTGGGAAGAAGACCTTCAGCCAAGGAGAGATGGCAGCTGATTGACAGGCACCTGGCTGCTTTTCCCCTCAGCTTCCCAAGTTCTCTGGTTCTGTGCCTGGCTCCTATCCCCACCCTTTGAGTATACTTCCTCCCCACATCCCACCCCCACTTATCTTTCACAGAGTCACACTGCCCAGTGCATGCCCAGTACCCGACTCCTGAGTCCTTGTCTCCTGATCCACTTTTGTGGGAGCCCAAGGCCAGCCTCATCAAGTGCCAGTTGCTCTGTAACTTCCTGTTCCCCCAGGAGATCCACCCAGTCACAGTGACTGCAGAAGCCCTTCAAGAAAGGCACCAGGGAAGGACTCTGATAGCCTCCTTGTGACGCTGGGCAGCTTTCTGTGAGACAGATATCCCATTGATGCTCAATGCATGATTCTGCTATCCAGTGTTCTCTGAAAAATTAATTTCTGTTCACCCGCTGTGATAGTTTAGTATTAATTTTTTGCTTCATTTTGTTTTGTTTTTCAAGAGAGAGTTTTCTGTGCATCTCTGGCTGTCCTGGAAATCATGCTGTAGACCACACTAACCTCAAACTCAGAGATCCACCTGTCTCCCTTCACGAGTGCTGGGATTAAAGGCTTGTGCCACCACTGCGTGGCCTTAGTGTTAATTTTTAACAGAACCCAGAATTCCCTATGTGTCAGACATCTAGGCATGCCTTGGGGGGGGGTGTTATCTTGAATGTGTTAATTGAAGTGGGAGGGCCTACTCACTGGGGTGCTGGACTATGTAAGTGGAGAAGTAAAGTTTAGCAGCAACAAGCATTCATTTCTCTCTGCTTCCTGATTGTGGATGTGATGTGAGCAGCAGCCACAGTCTTGCTTACCCTGCCATGATGGAACTGTGAACTAGAATGAGCCCTTAACCTGTGTGTTTGCATTTGTCAGAATATTTTAATGCAGCAACAGGAAAAGAGGCCAGGACAGTCGTGGTGCTGAGTGGTTAAAGAACTGACCCCTGGACAGTGCTTTGGGAAAGTGAATGTGTCATCCCACCTGGTGTGGCCCATGGTTCAGGCCTGAGACACGCCCCCATGGTCCAAAATGGCTGAATAGTGACTGAAATGCCCTCTTTGGTCTGGAGTTCTGTGCCACTTAGAGAGAAGCCATAGGAATTCTAGTTACTGTGGCTGTCCTCAGGAGTGTGGTCCTTCCATCATGGCTGGGTGGCCCCCAAATGTGTGCTGCAGCTGTGATCTAGGCTGTGCCTCTGCTCTTGTGGTGACCACACATATGGTCATATGCACAAGCTCCTGAATGACCATGGAGATGCAGCTGCCCTTGAGCCTGGCCATCCCTTGGAGTGAGGAGCCTGCAGCCATTTGTCGGTTTCCTTTTCTGTTTGCTTCTCCACAGCTGGGTGCTTTTGTCAGTGATTGCTAAAAACACCCACAGCACATGCAAGGAGGAATAGTGAGAGCAGAGAGGAGCTGCATTAGCCTGCAAGTATGGCTAATGCCTGTAGTATGTCTCAGTCTTGTTTTCTCTTCAGTAAAGAGTCATCCCTACCTGCCTCCACACATTCATCCCAACAAGTTGCCTAAGTTCAGGGACTCCTTTCCTGGCACAGGTGTGAGGACATGGCTGATCCATGACTTCCCTGTCTAACTGGAACCCTTGTCAACTGGAAGACGTAAGTCTTACACCGGGGTGGACTGTCTTTGGCACCATGGGGACCTGGCACCACACAACAGTGAAACTCTGTCCTACGGTGCTGCAGTGTAGGTCTCGCATGTCACCAAAGTTCATGAGATGAAGATGTTGACACCATCATGATGCTCCTAGGATGTGGTAGACCCTTTAGAATTGAGTGCTCAGTGGGGCCTGGGGGAAGTTAGGACACTGGGGACTGTCCCCTTGAATGGATAACATTCCCAGATGCCCCTATGCCTTTCTGTTTGTTTCCTAGCTGCCAAAAAATGAGCAGCTGCCTCTGCTCTGTGCTTCCTCCCATGATGTGCTATGTTAGCACTGGTTCAACTGGCCAGGGACTGAGGCCTCTGAACACAAAAACCAGAACAAACCTGCCATTTTTGTCACAGTGGTGGGGAGCTGATGGACACATAGAAAGCAGCTAATGAGTCTGTGCCTCTGTATTTGGGGCTATTTCCATCTGGAAAGTCACAGGCCATAGAACCGAGGAGAGGAACAGGGTGACTCTGTTATAACTGCCTTGTGGTTTACTCTGGCTATGAACCCGCAGAGGTAAGTGTACTTACAGTATATATAGGACTTAGCCAAAGGGTTTCAGGAGCCCCTGGGTAAGAGATTAGACCAGGTAGACAAGGGTGAAAAGACAAGAACTATAAATAAGTCATGGACAATAGGAGTCTAAAGAAAGAAGACACTTTATGGACATAATACAATGTACTTTAAAGAAAAAGAGAATCAAAGTTATCACTTCTCAATCAGTTGCTTTCTTACAGCAATGAAGTCCTTGATACCCAGACCAGGGACATTGGATTTAGAAACCTGGGACAGACTAGGGAAGGTTCATTAAGAGAATGGACCTGAAACTATGCATGTTGAGACTTTTTTAAAAAATTAAAATGTGCTTAGACAGGCTGATAATGTGGCCAAGAGTGCCCAAATCCTAATATGGGCAGATGAGGGGCCTTAAGGGAACCCCTTGAGTATAAACTCCTCAAAGAGTTTCAACAGACCAGTACAGATTGTGGCCCCACCTCTCCACATACTTTTACTTTAGTAGAAAGAATTCTATAATACAGACAGGGATTAGGATTTGATGGATGTTTTTCTTAGGGGCAACTGTTAAAATGGCTGCTGACTCCATTACCTGGAAATCTGATACTCCTATATGGGTGGATCAATGGCCCCTGCCTATAGAAAAGATACAAGCAGCCAGATTTGGCTAATGAACAATTGTAACTGGAACATATAGACTCCTTCAATAGTCCCTGGAATACTTCTATATTTGATATCTTAAAAAATCAGGAACATGGAGGATCCTACAAGACTTGAGAAAAATCGAGACTATGGAAGCTGTGGGAGCTCTTCAACCTGAGCAGCCCTTCCCTCTGCTGATCCTCAGGGATGACAGTATCATAGTCATGGACTTATAGGATGATTGTTATCATGGTCATAGATTATAGGATTACTTCTTTACTATTCCTTTGAGTTCTCAGTTGTGTAAAAGATTTGCCTTTAGTCTTCCCTCTATAAACTTAAGACAGCCATATTGTAGCTATTAATGGAAAGTCTTCCCCCAAGGTATGATAAATAGTTCTACCCGTTGTCAAAACTTTGCAGATCAGGCTTTACAAAAACATAAGTGATGAGTACTCACAGGCTTATTTAGTTCATTATATGTATGGTATCCTCATTTCCACAAGGACAGAGCTTACCTACAAAAAGTGTTACAACATCTGCTTTCTCAGTTGTCTCCCTCTGGGCTTAAGATGGTCCCAGAAAAAAAATCAAGCTGCAACCTCCATTTAATTATTTGGGTCATGTTTTAAGTCAGGGCCCCACCAGTCTTTAGAGTCAAGGCTAGATAAGCTCACAATATTAAATGACCTATATCTTAGGACCTATAAATTGGATTCACCCATTTTTAAATTTCGACTACTGTTGAACTTAAGCTCCTTTTTGACATGTTAAGAGGATATTATGATAGTTGCTTGATTATTGTTCGGTTTCATATTCAGAGGAATAGACAAACTGGCATCTGCCAGCCATTAACCCCTTGACTTAGTTTTAACTCACTTCAAGGATTTCCAGAAAAAAAAAAGAAGCTGAATTGGGACAACAAAACCTGGTAAGCTGGCCCTGCCCTTCGAGCTCTGTACCCTTGGCGAGGAGCCCAGCACCACCATTACATGGCTGCCCATTACATGGCTGCTTCTGACTGGTCTTAAATGGATGAGTTTACTATGTTCTGTATGTCTTGGTTATAGATTATTGACTTAGAAGTTATTGGGTATAGTTACAAATCTGTAACAACTGTTAAATAAAATGTTATCTTACAACTCATGACTTAGGGTTGGAGCTGCTCTGGACAACAACATGTGGCATAGGTTTATCAAGAAAACAGGTCTCTTGGATGGAGAGATGGCTCAGTGATTAAGAGCACTGACTGCTCTTCCACAGGTCCTGAATTCAATTCCCAGCAACCTGATTGTGGCTCACAACCACAGCAGTGGGATCTGATGTCCTCTTCTGGTGTATCTGAGGATAGCTACAGTGAACTCATACACAAAATAAAATCTTATCAAGAAGAAAGAAAACAGGTCTCCAAAAATATGTTTAAATTGTGTTAAGACTTTTATACAATTCAGGTCCTATCTTAAAAATCAGATTTATAAAAGATATAATTTAAAATAATGCTTGTTTAATAAGCCATTAAAGCTGCACTATTGGTGTATAAGAACATACTTGCTGGCTGCCAAACTTTACAACATCAAAGTAATCTATTTGGTACCGATTTTAGAGACACTAAATTGCTTACAGTGTTAAAACTTGGTTTTGTCTCTAAAAATTACAGTTATTCTCTATGTCTTTATTTTTAAAAAGGTACTCTGTTTTGCTATTGCAAAAACACAGAATTGAGATATTTTAAACTTCTTTAAAGGAAGTTTTGGAGTTTTACAAAAATTAAAACCTGAATACTTTAAAATCAGCTTTTAATAATATTTAAATTTATAAGGCTATGGCACATTTAAAGTTTATCAGCGTTTTTTTGTTTGTTTGTTTGTTTGTTTTTGTTTTTTGTTTTTTGTTTTTTGTTTTTTTTGGTTTTTCGCGACAGGGTTTCTCTGTATATCCCTGGCTGTCCTGGAACTCCTTTGTAGACCAGGCTGGCCTCGAACTCAGAAATCTGCCTGCCTCTGCCTCCCAAGTGCTGGGATTACAGGTGTGCGCCACCACTCCTGGCTACACACACACCATTTTTTTCCCCTTGTTCCGGTCAACCCTGCTCACTCGAGTCAGCCCCTCTCTCTCTCCGGTCGGCCCCGCTCACTCCCGTCGGTCCCACTTGCTCAGTTCCTGCTTTCTCCGGTCCAAGGATTCATCTATTATTATTCATAAGTACACTATATCTGACTTCAGATGCACCAGAGGAGGGTGTCAGATCTCATTACAGGTAGTTGTAAGCCACCATGTGGTTGTTGGGATTTGAACTCATCACCTTCGGAAGAGCAGTCAGGTGCTTTTACCTGCTGAGCCATCTCACCAGCCCAGGTAATTTTTTATAATGTGTTTATTAATATATAATCTCAATAAATAGGCAAATAAAAGACTAAATATTAGAGACACAGCTAAATAGCAGAGACTTAAGAATTCCTATCTTATGATGCAATAGGACAATGACCTGAGCAGTCTGACAAATAACTTGGAACAGTTTCTCAATTTACGTATGAGTCGCAAGCCTTTGGGGGGGGGGGGCGGTGTCAAAAGACCTGTTAACAGAGCAGAGGAAAGGCTTCCATGTTCTTTGAACTGTGGATAGGGTATGCTTGTGATTTTTCACAGGATGCTAACTCCTCATTTGGGTACTTAACCACTTGATTTGATCTTATGGAAGTTCTCCTATGGCCGTCTCAACAGCTGGGCCCATGATGGAGCTCATCTCCACCCTCATGATATGAAGAAGTGATGGCTGTCTACAATGAGTCATCCGGGGATAGTAACCCTCCTGGTCACAGCCCAGCAGCCACAGCCGTGGAGTTGATGCTACCACTTCAAGGTCTCCAGCTAAGAGGGAGAGTCCCAGGAAACTGCTGGTTTTGAATACTTCAGATTTCATAGAGTTAAGAAGCCCTAACATCCAGCATCCTGAAACATTAGGAACACAGTCTTGTGTTTCAGCTTCATGTGTTATACTGATGGGAACAAACAAACAAATGCCTTAACAATCTCTAAGTCTACTTCCTTTTATTACTGTACATTTTCCTCTTGAATGGTTACTAATTGTAACTAGCAACTTTCGTTTTGCTAAATCAACCTTCTTATGTTTTATTACCTATAAATCTAAGCCAGCCTTGGTTTGATGACCCAGACATTTATGCATTTGATACCATTACCAATGTTCTTACGAGACCAAAAAGACTTGTTGCTGCCCTTATATTAGAAATTACAGAGTTAATTGGAATTTGGGGGCCAGTCACATCCTCTACCACAGCACTAGTTCAACAGGTTTATACTGCAGAACTTGTTAATCAGCTTTCAAGAACTGTGTCCCCATCACTTATTACTCAAGAAAAAAATTGATAAAAGTTTAGAAGATAGAGTAAATACTTTAGAAGAAACGGTCTTATTTATGGGTGATCAAATTGAAAATATTAAGGTTAGATTAATCGTTTCCTGTCATTCACAATTTAAAGGAATCTGTGTCGCTCCACTTCCATACAATGCTTCTAAGGCAACCTGGGCACACAATTCTGAGTTAGCTATAAACAGGCAGTCTTTACATCAATAAATTACAGTTATTAGTTGAGCTCAGTGGGCTGGCTCTGGGCATCGGCGGTCAGCTGGTCATGACACATGGTACTTAAGCAGAGGCTGACTGGGCATACCCAAGTAAGATTGGTGGGCTGCTGGGAGAATGTTTGGTCACCTAAAACCAACTAACCAACCAATCAAACAAAAGCAGGGTGGGTTGCTGTGCCCTGCCACCATTTTTTTTTTTTTGCAAAAAGATTTGTTGCTGCCCTTATATTAGAAATTACTGACTTAATTGGAATTTTGGGGCCAGCCACATCCTCTACTGCAGCAGTAGTAGAGAAGAGAGAGTCAGGATTTAGGGTTCCCTGGCTTGGAAGCAGGAGGAGGAGAGAGACAAGAGCTGTCATGGGATAGAGACGTAAGGGGAACACCATGTAAGGGACAAGGACCCAGGGAAACCTCAGAAACTATCTTGGGATAAAATCCAGAGGCTGACACACACTGAGCCTGAGGCTGAGGGTGCTCATCCCACAGCTGATGGCTTCAATCATCATATGTGCCAGCTGAGGGTGGCAGGCTGTGGTCTGGGGGCTACAGAAGTGACTGGGTGCAGCAATGGTCTCCTATAAAACGAGGTTAGCCAGAGTGTCAGGGCTGTGTGTTACTGCTTGCTTGCAGATGGCAGCCACATTTCTTCTCCTGGTTTATGGAGACATATGGAGTTGTTTGTATTTTAATGTTAATTTGAGTTTCCCAAAATTGTTTTATGAGAGGGTATGCATGTAGTTTCTGTGAACCTGCTCCTAGTTAATTCTGATTGTTAAAAAAAAAAAAAAAAAGAGCCCTTTCAGCACTATCTTGCTGGCGTATGCAATAGTGTCTGCATTTGGTGGCTGGTTATGGGATGGATCCCCGGCTGCAGGAGTCACTGGTTGGTCCATCCTTCTGTCTCAGCTCCACACTTGATCTCTGTAACTCCTTCAATGTGTGCTTTGTTCCTAATTCTAAGAAGGGGTGAAGTGTCCACACTTTGGTTTTCATTCTTCTTGAGTTTCATGTGTTTAGCAAATTGTATCTTGGGTAATCTAAGTTTCTGGGCTAATATCCACTTATCAGTGAGTACATGTTATGTGAGTTCTTTTGCGATTGGGTTACCTCACTCTGGATGATACCCTCCAGATTCATCTATTTGCCTAGGAATTTCATAAATTCATTGTTTTATTTCATAAATTCATTGTTTTTAATAGCTGAGTAGTACTCCATTGTGTAAAAGTACCACATTTTCTGTATCCATTCCTCTGTTGAGGGACATCTGGGTTCTTTCCAGCTTCTGGCTATTATAAATAAGGCTACTATGAACATAGTGATGGAACACAGGGTTCCCAATGGAGGAGCTAGAGAAAGTACCCAAGGAGCTGAAGGGTTCTGCAACCCTATATAGGTGGAAGAACAATATGAACTAACCAGTACCCCCAGAGTTCGTGTCTCTAGCTGCGTATGTAGCAGAAGATGGCCTAGTTGGCCATCATTGGGAAGAGAAGCCCCTTGGTCATGCAAACTTTATATGCCCCAATACAGGGGAACGCCAGGGCCAAGATGTGGGAGTGGGTGGGTAGGGGAGCAGGGTGGGGGATGGGGGAGGGTATAGGGGACTTTCGGGATAGCATTTGAAATGTAAATGAAGAAAATATCTAATAAAAACTGGAAAAAAATTTTTTAAAAAAGAAAGATGCCGACAGTCAATAATTGGGGAGAAGAGAGAGGTGGGATTTAGGGTTTCCTGGCTTGGAAGTAGGAGGAGGAGAGAGACAAGAGCCATCATGGGATAGGGATGCAAGGAGAATACCATGTAAGGGACAAGAAAATGTGGCCCAGAGGGCTGCTCAATTGGGTCAAGAGCAGCCAAGATGGAGCATAGAAATGAGTAAGTAGTACTCAGTGTTATCTATCGGTGGGAGGTTGATTCTAACAGCAGGCAGGTTAGGCAGCTGCCCAGCTATTGTGCTGCTTAAGGCATCTTAAATATAAAGGCTGTGTGTGTGCCTTTTATCCAGGAACATAAATAGTCCAAGGCAGGAAGGAACCTGCACCGGGATTTGTTAATATAATATTCCTGCTGACATGTTGCTGGGAATGGTGGATAGAAGACCCTTTCCAGGATTGTAGCCTTGCTGTAGGCTTGGAGCAGGTGACACCAGGGCTCCCGGGAGAGGGCCAGGTCTTCATGCCTCTCATGAAAGAGCCTCTTGATATGACTACCTGGGGGTGCCAGTGAAGAGAATGACTGTTAAGGGGGGTCACAGTAGAATCCTGCTGTCATGGCTGCCCATCGACTTACAATGAGCTGAAATTCTTACCCTGTACCTGTTCCCCAAGGGGGATGGACCCCAGAACTCTTTTCCCAGATTGGCTCTGCTTCTGACCTAAAAGGCACATGGAGCCCACCTGAAGACAAGAGGCCCTGAAAATGTAGCATTGCCTAGCTTTTGCCAGGTAGGGTGGCACCAGGTCTGGGGGAGAGGGGGCATTTTACTGTCTACTGCCAAAGCTGTGCTCCTCCAGTCACACTCGGAGGCTCGTGGGTAACTAGGAAGAGAGCCTTCTGCGAGCCTTGTGGGCAAGCATAGCAGGAGGATGGAGTGGATTTCTGATTGTCCGTCGTCCTGTTGCTGATGCCTTTGAAAGGCCGGGCCCAGCTGAGTGACCGCTAGCCTGCAAATGGCTCATCTTTGATCATAGGGTCACCGGCCTTGGGGGCTCTCCTGGCCAGACCTCATTAGGTCCTCACTGGCCTGCTCGCTACATATTGATCAAAGATTGATCAAATGGCTCTTCCCTTTGCCAGGGCCAGATGGCCATTCCTGCATCAAACAGAGCTAGGTTGTGCCCCACACTGGCTCAGCAGCAGGAAGGCAGGGTTTAAGGTCTGTGCAGGTCCCAGAGCACGATTCCTGGGCCTCTAGGAGCAAAGATCTTCTGAAGCTTGCCTTTGGCCTCCCTCAGCCCTGAGCTAGTTATTTTGGCTTCAGCTTCAGGGAAGAGCTTTCGTTTGTAGGCAAAGCCGTGTGGGAGCCCGTGTGCGTGTATGCACGAGTCTGAACATAGGTGTGGGAGGCTGTGGTGACTATTCTTGGTTGTCAGCCTGACTTCTTCAGGAATTAACTACAACTCAAGCAGCTGGGCACACTTGTGAGATTTTTTTCATAATGAAGTCATCTGAAGTGGGAAGATCCACTTCAAATCTGGATCTTTGAGGTGGGAAGATCCACCATAATGTGGGCTGCATCTTCTGCTGGCCACCTACATGGAGAACGTGGAAGAAGAAAGCTTGGTCTTTTTGCTTGCTTACCTTTGCTCCCATTCACAAGTCTATTCCTTCACTGCCATCAGAGCCTACATCCTTAGGAGTATGCCATACACTAAAGACCAGTTGAGACACCCGGCCTCACAGAATGAAAAACTACTGGATTCTCCAACCTTTGTTTGTAAGCAGACTTTGTTGGACTAGCTGGACCACAGCCTGTAAGCCACTCTAATAAATTATATATAAATGAATGAATATATATTTATATATCATCCTATAAGTTTTATTCCTTTAGAGAATCATAATTAATATAGAAACCATGAGAAAATATGCATTTAGGTGTCTGAGTGTGTACACAGGTATGGAATACCATGGGCACATGTGCATGTGTGTACACAAGTATGTATATAAGTGCCAGACCATGTGTACATACATGGATGTCCAGGTATGGGATATCATGTGTATGTGAATACACAAGTATATATATAAGTATATCAGACTATGTTCATATGTATGAGTGTGTGCATAGGTATGAAAGACCATGGGTACATGTGCATGTATGTGCACATCATGTACATATATACAAAGCCCACAGGGATGTGGAAAGTATTACATGCCATATGTGTGATATTACATGTGATAATGGTTTTTTAAAGATATATTTTATGAGTTTGGGGTATTTTGCTTGCATGTCTGTCTGTCTGTGCAACATGTGTGCCTTGTGCCTGTGGAGCTGAGAAGAGAGTGTTGCATCTCTTAGATCTGGAATTATAATCATATAATTATATGATTCTGAGTCACCATCTGATGCTGGGATCTAAACCCAGGTCCTCTGCAAAAACAAGTGCTCTTCACTGCTGAGCCATCTCTCCAGCTCTCTGATGGTTACTGTTAACTCTCAACTTGACAGAATCTTGAATCACCTGGGAGAAGAACCCTTGGGCAGGCCTATGGAGAATTATCTTGATTATGTTAAGGTGGGAAGACCTGCCCACTGTGGGTGGCACCACTCCCTGTCTGGGATCCAGGACTGTGTAAGTGGAGAAAGGAAGTTGAACAGCAGCATTCATTCATCTATTGCTCTTTGCATCCTGGTTGTAGATTCCAGGTAACCATCGGCTTCAAGCTCCTGTTGCCTTGACTTCCCAGCCATGATAGACAGTACCCTGGAACTGCAAGCCAGGATAACCTTTTCTTCCCTAAGTTGCTTTAGTCATAGTATTTTAACACAACCACAGGAGAAGAAGCCAAGACTGCACGTGAGAATATAGTATGCATCTTAGGAGTACATTTCATGTACTGGAGCACATATGCTATGAACTCGTGCATGAAAGCTGTATATGTGATGACTGTAAGTATGAATGTGATGGATGTGTGCATGTCCATGCTCTAGTGTGTCACCTGCACACATGTGGGCAGTGTGAGTAGAAGTTCCTGAAGAGTTGGTAGAAAGACCTTACTTGATCACGTAAGCTGGTCTGGGCTCCAGTGCTGCTCTTAACACAGTCAAAGGATGTACCATTGAGTGTCTGTGCACAGAGCCAACCTTATACAATACTGACATGGGCAGTCTGGGTGCAGGGTAAAGATCTTTGGTGGACAGCACTATTTTTCCAATGGTCAGTTCTCTGTTTGGAGGTTTAACTAAATAATGTGGCTTTCTTTCCCTGTGGGATGCATACCAAGTGTCTCTGTCCAGCACAAAAGCTCCACGGTGACAAACCTGTAATCAAGAGAAGCCCTTTCATTGGCTGTAGCAGGGGCCAGTGCTTGGAGGCACCTTTGGTTTGCTTTATCAAGGTAGCTGAGAGACAGGTATTCTCTCCAGAGCCCCATTCTAGCTAAAAGTCAGAATGGGTTCCTGACCCTGGGACTTCCACAGCTCACTATACAGACGGGAGTCTTGGTTGGCTGGCTTGTTTGAAATCAGTAATGTACAAGACATCTCTCAGTGACATGTGTGCTTTCAGGGTGTTTACAAAGTGCCAACTCAGAGCCTTTAACCTTAGACCTGTGATCCCACAAGGTGGGGTCCTCTGCTCTCTTGGTAAACAAGGAGGTCCAATTCCACCTGCACTCCTGGGTGAGAATGGGCAGCCTCCTGGTTGTGACTCAGTGGAACTGTTTTTCCCAAGATCTGGCCTCTGGTTCTGGTCTCCAGGAGCCCAGTTTTATCAAGAACATGCTGGGTTAGCATTGAAGAATGACACCCTTTTCTGCCATCCCACATGTCTGGCCACACTTGAGAGATGGAGGCTCCTGGTTCCTTTGCTCCTAAGTGTGTGGCCACTGGAATACTTCAGCAAGAAGCCTGCTCTCTGGGCCTGTGCGTGGCTCAGGAGATTCCTGTCTGCTTGGTCCTTGTTTTGGGAGTGAGCCCAGTTCGATCTGAGTCTTCTCCATACCAAACCACTTCCGTCCAAATCGGCCTCACTAATTTTGCTGCTAACTTCAGGTTGTAGGGGCATCATCCACCACAGTCTGAGGCCTATAGGAAGACCCAGTCTGAGAACTCCATATATATGTGTCATACAAAGTCTGCTGACATGGCTCCTGTCAAGGGCTTTCACCAAGAGAACATGAATGTGAGATGGTCATCCTGAGGCCTTGTGACAAACCAGGGCTGGTTTTTCAAGGCACAGTAATAGTGAAAGGTGAAGGTGGCAACTGGATTCATTTTCTCTCATGTCCCCAGAGGCTAGACAATGGCCCCAGTATGTAATGGGTCTTCTTGGCACCTCTGAGCTGCTGCTCTTTTTGAGAGAACTTCCAGTCTCTGGGAGTGGTTCTCCCAGCACCCCCTGCTAAGGTGGATACTAAGGTGGGCACCCTAGAGAGGGTGGGGGCAGTATGTAGTCCACTAATCAGTATTAACAAGGACACTGGCCAAAAGCCTTGGGGGGAAAGGCACGATGCCAATGTGTTCATGAGAAATCACCTTTGTAGAAAACATCACAGAGTAGAAGGTAACTGCCCAGTGATCAAGGTGGTCATAGCCCTGAGCCCTGGAAAAGATGGCCACTTTCTGCCTCAGTTTCTTTCTCTGCAAAGTGGGAATGCTATCAATCAACTATAGTGGTGAGTTTATCTATACTGCTTTGGTTCTTGTCTGGTCACAACCATGCACCTGCCCAAGAGCAATCTGGATTCACGAATGGAAAACACACACACACACACACACACACACACACACACACACACACACACACTCCTGTTAATTTTAAAATGCCTTGGAAAGCTCAAAAGGCTGGGCACTCCTAAACCTTCCCCTGCTACCCCAGGCCCAATGGGGGAAGTGGCCAGTGGCCACCCACCCAAATTCTCACATAGCTGGTTGGCTTTCTCTCCTGCAGTTCCCGAGACCTATCCTTCTCCTCAGAGTCATGGCGATTCTCCATCTCCTTTTTCCCAGTTTCTAGCCCATGTAAATCTAAAGATTCCACCCCATCTCCCTTTGCCCAGATATTGGCCGCTGGCATCTTTATTGATTGATCAAAAACCAACTTGGGACAAGGACCTTCAGCATTTGGACACACAGATTCCCAATTAAATAAAAAACATTAGAACCAATCCCTAACAATCAGCTCTTGCCAGAGCCATGGTGTCGATGGGATGAGGGAATGTTGACAGCTTATAGGAGGGCATGGGTGACATTCTGCCCTCAATGCTCTCACAGCGGCTTGGCCTTCTTTGCTCTTCCCACAGTGGCTCTGGGCCTGGGCCCCTGGCAGCTCTCATTAGCTGGCCTCTTACCCAAAGAGGCCTTGTAGGGGAAATCAAACCCTGGCGTAGAAAGTGGATCACTAATATGTCTGAAGTGCTAACGTGAGAGCAGGCCTGCAGTCCAATTCCCTAACAGCCAGATCAGAAGGCTGCTGGGCAGCTGGTGTGATTCAGTTCCCAGCCATGGGCTCCAGGGCAGGAAAGAAAGCAGAACCAAGCAAAGCTAGATCTTTTTATGCTCCACCGGCTGGAGGTTTATGGGTTGGTGGAGGGAGGTGCTCTTCCCACTGTGGTTCTCTGTCTGTCTGTCTGTCTGTCTGTCTGTGTCTGTCTGTCTCTGTCTCTCTCTCTCCTTTCAGATGCCCCAAGGGTTCTTTCTTGAACGCTCAGTTGTCAGGAACACATTCTGCCCAGCAGGGTCTGTTCATCTGGGTCAGCTGTCATCCTTGGTCCTCCATGGCACTAGGGTGACCACTGCCTTCAGGAGGTGCCTTCTTACTAGACTTTTTGCCTCAGCAATGGCCAGTGGTGCTATCAGGGTGCACCAATACCTCCTCATTGGCTTTCACAGGCCATCAGACTCTTCCCTGAGCTTCTTAAAAACCTACTGGTGGGGCGACCTGGGACTTCTGCTCTGTGAGTCTCAGTTTCCTCATCTGAGAGAAGCTGACTGTCCATCCTGCTTGCTGAAAGGCCTGCTGTGTTTTCCCAGAAAACGACACTGCGTGAAGGTTCCAACCAGATCCCAGCATCCCTCGAGCCCACGTGCCCTGGACATGAATTATGGGGCTTCCTTGAGCAGACTCATGTCATTATTGCACCCGTCTGTGCAGACAAAGAGGCAGAGGCCAAGAAGGAAGGCAGCTAGCAAGGCATGCAGACCAACCCCAGATGGCCTCCACCCTGCTGTCTCAGCCACCATCAGAATGAACTCAGAGTTCAGTTTCAGTTTAGTGAAGGTTAGCATAGAAGGGGTGTGGACTGTTGTGGGGTTTTGAATAAGAATGGCCCCTGTTGCCTGAAAGTGGTGGCGCACACCTTTAATCCCAGCACTTAGGAGGCAGAGGCAGGCAGATTTCTGAGTTCAAGGCCAACCTGGTCTACAGAGTGAGTTCTAGGACAGCTAGGACTACACAGAGAAACCCTGCCTCCAACAACAACAACAACAAAAATAGACCCTGTTTCTGAATCCTTCCTTTGAGAAGGACTGGAGGGATTAGAAAGTGTGGTCCTGCTGAAATAGGTGTGGCCTTGTGGGAGGAGGTGTATCAGTGAGGGTGGCTGGGGGCCGTTCCAAAAGCTCACACCAGGTCCAGCATATCTCCCCCCTCTTCCCCTGCCTATGGATCAGTATGGAGCTCTCAGCTACTGCTCCGATGCCTGTCTGCATGCTGCCATACTCCCTGCCAGGATGATAATGGACTAAACAAATCTCTGAAACTGTATGCTAACTCCTAATCAAACACCCTTTGTAAGAGTTGCCTTGGCCATGGTGTCCCCTCACAGCAATAGAACAGTGGCTAAAGCACCTGTAATCTAGAAGATTAACAGCACTCTGCTTTCCCAGCTGCCCCAGCTCTGCCCACCCTGCCACTTGGATCAGGAAACTGAGTCTCAGATGCACCCAGAAGCTTACATGGCCGAGCACCACTGTCACCCGAATGCCAGGCTGGCCCAAGGGTCCCAGGCAGCGAACCTCTGAGCTCAGACCCTCAGGCTTCAGAGACTCCAAGGCTCAGAGACAACATGCTGTGGGCAGGGACTCAGGCAGCAGGCACCTGGTCTGTTGGTGGGATGTGTACCTAAACTAAAGCTAGAGGCAGACCATCTGTTACCTGTCACTCCAGTCCCAGAGACAGCAGAGCCAAGTGCAGTTGCTTACCATGAGCCCCAAAGCTGTGCTCACACCAAAACCAGGACCCAGTGCCTCTAGCCTGTGGGATGTTTTCTGAAAGCTAATATCTTTTCCCGAAATCAGGATAGCATACACACACACACATCACTCATACACACATAAACACACACACACACACACACACACACACACACACACACACACACTCTAGCCTACTGTAAATTTTGAGACACCATGGCCAAGTTATAACAGCCTTCTAAACACCAACAGAAAAAACAGAAATGAAGTCACACACATCCTGCTGTGGCGTGAATTGTGATTCCTGGAATGGAGCGTCCCAGAGCCTGGGCTCAATGGGAGCTACAGCAGGCGATGCCTGAGCGGCCCAGAGCCTGGGCTCGACTTTGGGGTCAAGTCTTATGGGCTCCATGCCCTGGGTCTCCTCACATCCACCTGTGCGTGCATGTGAGCCTGCGCCTGTGTGTGTTCTTGTGGAGGCCAGAGACAGATAGTAGTAGATGTTAGACATCTAATGTTCTCATTATCCTTCTTATTCTTTTGTTATCTGGTCTTTGGTTCTTAGAAAAAACATTGTCAGCCCAGATGAAAATCGTTCACTTAAATTTGTGACTTGGGTCTGTCCTAACTCAGAATCCAGGCACACTCAGATTTAAGGGTGAGGAAGCTACTGGAGGTGCTGGCACCTGTCCTAAGTGACAGTGGTTTAGTACCTGTTGTAGGTGACAGTGTTTTCCTAACTCACCAAGGAGACAGACAAACCTACAGAAGTTTGTCTGAGGCAGACAGACCCCCTTTGGCTGGCTGGATCTGCTTCTTCCTTCATACAGGGATTCCCCTACATCCTAGAGTGGGCACAGGGGGCAGGGGACAGGGCACAGGACACAGGGGACAGGGACAGGACAGCATCTTCCTCTTCAGCTCTCCCACATCAGGGTAGGCTGGACTCTGGACTCAGAGTACCTCTGCTTCTCCAGCAGGGGTCGCCCCTGAGCCCGGGAACCTGTACAGGGCACTAAAGCATCTGTTCCGAGTCTCCAGGCTTCCAGGTGAGATGGAGTGGGAGACACCATTCCAGAATTCTATGAAGCTCACTCTTTCTGGGAAAGCCACCTTGACCCCCAATCTGGGAAGGGCCTTACCCTCAGCCTCTGTGTACCAAGAAGGAGCAGAGGCCAGCCAGGAAGAGATGCCCTTCCTGGGTGACTCTCAGGCTCCACCACCTTACACTTTTTCTTGCTGTTAGAACTCAGGAAGAGGCCACCTCACCATCCTTGAGGTCATGAACTATGAGGAGGATTCAATAAGGCCAGACAAAGGGGGCCATGCAAAGGACCCCCCCCCCAGAAGTTCTGCCCTGGATACCAAGGCACCATCAAAGATGGCTTCTTTCATGTTCACTGCTTGTGGGCACACTGTGGCTCTTCAGCTGGTACCTGTTCCCAGTCAGGCAACGGCACTGGAGGCCTCAGAAGAGCCTGGCTTCAACAGGGCAGCAGTGGGTGGTCAAGAGGCCCTACAGAGGCACATGCAGAACCCCATGCTGCCAGGTGGGGGGCGGCTGGCTGGGAGGCAGCTTGCTCTGCAGCCTGAGACCAACATTATATATTTAGGCAGAGTAGGTGGCTGCCTACTTGGTGTGATTTCACAGGCTCTGGGGGGCCCCTTCCAAACCCCAAAATACCTCCTCCACCTGCTTCCTGCTGTAGCGGTCCCTGATAAGAACAGCTTTCTATTCCCGAGTTAGAAAGCAGGCTAGCAGCCCCGTGCTTCAGTTGACTGCTGTTGAATCAGGTGTATGTTGGATATGAGGCTGGGTGAGGAAAGGCCTGGCGTGGACTTCCAAGGCCCTTGTGTCTCCGGGAACCATGGGTAGCCAAGCCTCTGATTCTTAATTGTGGATCCAGGCACTTTGCAAAAGTTAGGGATGCTGTGGGAGTCTTCCACATATCTGTATTGGTGTCAACAGTGCCAGAGACTTAGGAGATGGACAATCTCATGCATGCATGCATTCATTCATTCATTGTTGTGTATTGTGACATGCAGAGAGAAGACAGATGTCCCCAAGGCATGTGTATAACCGCACTTAGCTGACAGAGCAGAGAATTTTGAGTAGAGGCTTTGCAGGTAGGTAGGAGTTCACTAGGCAATGGGAGGAGATGATGTCTCCATGCAGTAAGATGGGCTTGTGGGATGGCTCAAGGCAGCCTGGGGTAAGTACCTCAGAGGATCAACAGTAGCTAAGAGGAAAGCCAGCAAGACACACACACACACACACACACACACACACACACACAGAGGCAGGAGCCAGCCTTCTATGTTCAGCCTGTCCATATGACAGCATCTAGATGTACAAGTTAGGAAGTTCTACAGCTCACAGAAGGATCCCCACAATGGAGGCAGGTTGGAGGCTAGGACAGTAAACTCCAGCTGACCCCTCTCTCTCACCTCTGCTTCCTTATCAGAAGGCCAGGCTAGGATTCCGGCCTCCTCAGAGAGGGCAAGTAACAAGCTTTGCTAACCCTCATTGTTGGCATTGTTGGCATTGTTGGCATTGTTGGCATTGTTGGCATCATGGAGCCAGTGAGCAAGCTGTTTCACCCCTCAGGCACACATGTGAAGACATCTAGCCTTACAGAGTATGGAAATCTTTTCTTTACAGTTTCTGGTCTTATTCACCACTGTAAATTCTACCATTGTCATCTTTCTGTGCCTTCAATGTTAACAAGATTTGTCTGTGCTAGTGGCATTGTGCTTCACTGATGGCATGCCTAATCAACAGGGCCTATACTGGCTGTGCAGTACGATGGGAAGGTTAAGTATTGTCAATTTGACAGAATCTAGAATCACCTCTGAGACAGGTCTCTGGTCAGACCTGTTGGGGATCCTTTTGATTGTTTTAATTAAGGTGGAAAAAACTGTTCACAGTGAGGGGCACCATTCCCTAGAGCTGATGAGTGGAGAAAGCGAGCTAAGCTGCAACAAGTATTCATAGATTCCTGACTGTGGATGTGATGTAACAGGCTGATCCAAGCTTGTCACCTTGCCCACCGCACCCTTGAACAGTGAGCCAGAAAGTCACTTTTGTTGGCATATTTTATCATGGCATCAGGAAAATAAACTAAGAGGTAGTAGGTCATTGCATGAGCTCTGTGTTTGTGCATGATTCTCTTCTTCACTGGTAGATATATGGGTTTTTTTTTTTCACTTTTGTAGCTAATGTTAGAACAGATATCTCAAATAACTCAAGTTATGGACAGAATGACCCTCCCCACACTCTGAAAGATATCTTCATCTCAGTTCAAGGCTTCTAACTATGGTATCTGCCATAGCCAAAGGAACTCTGCAGGCATGATGGTTAAGTTCTTGAGCTAGGACATGATCTGGGTTTGGGAGTGGGCCCATCTTCACTGTTGAAGAGAATCCATTTGTTTAAACCCAGAAACCGGTGGAAAGTTTTCCCAGCAGCAAGGAGACACTCGTTCGTTGGCATTTCTGCAAGGCAGGCTTCTGGGACAGAGCCTGTGCAGTGGAAGAGAGCGTTCTGTAGGGTTCTCGGTCCCTGCAAAGTTGCCCAATAAACAGACCTCACAACGTTTACACTTGTACTGTGTGCCATGGCTGTGGCTGTCTTTTCGTTGGTGCCGGATATGGTCACTATTTTAAATGCTTGTCAGTTTGGAGGCCAAATATTATCTCGGCACTTTAATTCGAGTCTCTTTAATTTATGCTAATTGCACCTCCTGGGCTCTGAGCTGCCCGGGGTGAGGGTGGGGGTGGGGGTGGGGGGTTCCTCTTGTTCTGTGGTTGGGTTTGTTGTACTTTCTGTCTTGATTTGAAATGCTTTTCATATTGTCTAAATAATAATCCTTTGCTTGTTTTAAGGGCTGCAAAGATTCTTCCCAGACTATTCCTTGTCTTTTTCAAATAGTGCCCTTGGTCAGAGCGAAGATGGGAAATGGCTTTTCTGGTGAAAGCTGTCAGCTTTTTCTCTTTACACATTCTGGGTTTTGGATTTTACGTCATAGATTTTTTTTCCTAAGCAGTATAAAATGCACTTTCTTATTTTTGTCTAAAACTAGTATAAAGCATTAAGATTTTGAGCTCCTCCTGCCATCTGTTGAGTGTAGGGACCGATGGAAGACGGGGATCTGATCTTATTCTTTATGCAAAGAGCCAATGTCTTGATTCCTTTTTTAGGAGGTAGTTTCCTGAGTTCAGCCATCTCAGGAACGAGTTCCATCGTGCTGGCAGGATCAATACTGTGTTCATGTCCCCAGGCCCCAGCACCCAACTCTTATCCTGCTTCTTCTCAACACACAAGTCATAAGTGTGCTGCCTGTCTTGCCTTGATTGGCTGAATGCAGCTTATCTGCTTCTTTGTTCCTTTATTACCCTAAATTCCAGGTCAGAGTCCAGGAGGGGACCTGACTGCAAAAGCTGACCCAAGGACCCTGAAACTAGGTGACCTGGATAAGGTCCAGTCACCAACGTTAACCTCCTTGTTTAACCCCTTGTGTCAAAATATGATTGGTTAATGCAACAGCCCACCGCTCCCTCCTGGTTTGTGTTCCCATCCTATAAAAATTTTGTACAATCTCCCTTTGGGTCTTGGTTCAGATCCCAAAGTGGTCGTCTCCCTGCAAGCAGAAAGTAAAGCTTTCATATTTAAGCTTCTGGTGAGTTTTCTCAGCTTCCACCCAAACACAACACCTTTTGTTGGAAAGGCTATCTATCCTTTCTTCATTGAACCGATTGTGTCTTTTCTTTAAAACCAGCGGACAGACGGACGGACACACACACACACACACACACACAACCTTCCACAGTGGCCAAGCTCCTCTGTGGACATGGAGAATTGTGGGGACAAAGGAAGGAACAGAAAGATGGCTTCATCATGGGGAAAACATGCTGGGTCAGGAGAAAACCCTGAGGATGATTTTAAATGCTGCTTGCTCGAGTGAGCTCACCAGACACAAGGTGGGCCAGGAGAAAACTGCAAGTAATTATTTAAAATCTCCCACTGTAATAACTAAGTGGGCTCAGGAAACAAGCTTGCCTTGTTACCCTGAAGAAGTACCATACGGCTTAGAGCCAGACTCCCACATGCCCAATCCCACGTCTGGACACCTCTCTCCTTGGTTTGAGAGCATTTTTTGTTTACCTATCTGACCTTCCCTCTGCAGACATGGTGAGCCTGGGATAGGACCCTCTCTAAAGACCTCATTTCAACTTAATTACCTTTTGAGCTCCTGGTCACATCCTGGGAAACAGGCAATGACATTTGAGTACAAGCTCTGGGTTGCTAGATACATTTCATTCGATATCATTCAACACACAAAGACCAATTGCATTCTCACAAGTCAGCCACAAACAACTAGAAATCGAAATGTTGAAAACACCTCAAAGAGCTCGAGGAAATGGTTGGGAAGAGATTCAGCAAAACATACCCAGGTCCTCCTATATGCTCAGACAAATTTTAAAATATCACCCAAAGAGACTAAATAAATGATGAATCAGAAGACAGACACAACATCGGGAAGGTGCCAGTCTTGTGGGATGCAGATCATCCCCAGGGAGGACTCAGTGGGCTTCGAAAGCAGATTCTGGCCATTTTCCCAAACGGCTCAGCATGACAGCAATAGCTGGAGGCTGGGACAGCAGGGGCGCAGCGACAACACAGTGTGACATTCTTCACAGGAGGATCTGGTGGTGGCTCTAAGCCTGCCCCACTAAGACCTGGTTACCTCTACTTGCAGGTGAGATCAAACCTGGGCTGGAGATCAAGAGAGATCCCTGCTCATGGAGGGTTGTTGGCCAAGATGGAATTGTGGTCAGATGACCCCATCCCACCCTTGAGCCGGCATTCCCCCTACTTTGGTTTGAATAGATTTGCCCCACCCCCTTGAATGCTTGGCCCATAGAGAGTAGCATTATTAGGAGGTGTGGCCTTGTTGGAGGAAGTGTGTCACTGTGTGGGCTGGCTTTGAGGTCTCCTATGCTCAATCTGCCCAGTATGGAATCCAGTCTCCTCCTGCCTGCAGATCAAGATATAAAACTCTCAGTTCCTCCAGCACCATGTCTGACTACATATTGCAATGCTTCCCACCATGATGATAATGGATTAAACCTCTGAAAGTGTAAGCCACTCCCAGTTAAATGTTATTCTTTATAAGAGTTGCCTTTGTCATAGTGTCTCTTCATAACAATAAAACCCAAAGTAAGACACCTCCTTTCTCCACTGCACTATGAACCAGTCCTGGGAAGGATCCACACTGGAGAGGGAAAGGCCTTCAGATCCTGAGTCCTGCAGCCTGCCCAGCCCCCAGCTATCTGAGAAGTCTTGCAGAATCACAGCCTCTGGCTTCTTGCCTTCTCAGTCTCCTTGCTCCCTCTGTCCACTCAGAGCCAGCCCTTCCTAGAGCTTCCTGGAGGTCAGACCTGGTACTCAGCAGGTCAGAAGCAGCCAGTTCAGCAGCGAGGGGGCACAGGGACAGGGGACCAGCTCCAGAAGAGTCCCAGCCTCTGTGTTGGGCATCAGCCACAGGGAAGGAACAGGGCAGAGCCCCAGGCTGACAGACAGGAGACTGTCCTTCATATGACCTCCTATACCTCCGTATTATCCCTCTTTGCTTCGGGGACAAAGCCCATTGCTGAACTTAGTGTGGTCTGAGCCAGATCCCAATTTTCCTACTCCAGAACTACCCACTACACACAGATGAAGCCCCTCCTGGCTTGTCCCCTAAAAGAGGATGAGGGGAACTGACCCAGCTGCCTCCCATCTCCTCACTCAACCCTGAGGAGCCCCATCTCAGCCTTCCCAAGCCCAGGCTGAGCCTAACTCCAAGAACAGGAGAGTGATTACAATAGGTCTGTTCATTTCTGTAGCCTGGTGATTGTCAGTAAGCTCCTCCCATGCCCTCCTCCCCATCAGCTCCTCCCATGTTCCCCACCCCCCACCCCTGTCTTGTCACTGGAATTCTGGTGTAGAGACAATTTTAGATTTTGGCTTCTTTGAAACAACACAGACACATTATATGAATGTGCTTTCATTTTAATCCCAGGTGGGATGGGGGATGGTTCGTTGGCCTGTCTGAAGCAGCTGACTGTGATTTGTCTCGTGCTCTAGCGGTTCTCTGTGACTGTGTGGTGCTTGGGATTCTGGGAACTTTTCAGACGGTATATAAATGCTAGCCCTGCAGGGCGGGGCTGCTGGCTGCTGCTTGTTAGTAGTTATGCTCAAACTGTTGTTTTCTTCTTGTGAACAAGAAGAAAGAAATTAGATTCAGCTCTCTCTCTCTCTCTCTCTCTCTCTCTCTCCTTCCTTCTTTCTCACCTACCTAGTGACAGGGGATAAAGGCTGGGAAAAAGAAGAAGAAGCCACAAAGTAACAAAGACCAGCTACATTCTGGTCTAAAGATGAAGGTACGTGTTACAAGAATTTTCCACTGGGGTGCCATGGGGGTGCCAAGTAGCTCCCCTCCTATTCTTGCCAAGGTCCTAGTGACAAACTGAGGCGCAATCCCACCAGCATTCACCCTGGGGAACCAATGGGTTTGTTAGGCTCGCTTACAGAGCAGTGGGTGAGGGGTTACGGCCGGGATGTGGGTGGTCTTATAGGAGCCACACTGGAAGATCTGCATACCAAGCATGGAGGGTGCTTTCCCATGGATACAGAAACAGAGCTGCCTCCCCTAGTCCATACCAGTCCGTGTACTCCAGACCCTCTCCCAGGCCACCTGCAATTAAGGCATAGCTGAGCACAACTGGCTAAAAGGAGCAACTGGCCACTGGGGGGGGGGGGAAATCCCCATGATGTCAGTAGTGAACAAAGACAGCTATGGTGGTCATTTTGCAAGCACCACAGCTGAATGACTGAAGATGGCGTTGTCTGGCTTAGAGGATGGTGCTGTTCAACAGTAGGTGACCTTTGATCACAAAGAGCTGTGACACACACTTGGGCCTGACAAGAAAAGGAGTCCACACCACCCAGGCCCTGCACTGCCCTCACTCCGTGATAGCCATATGGCTACTTCTGAGTCTTTCCGTCCTCCCTTTCTACGCTTCATATGGGACATAAAAGGCTCTGGCACCTCAGTCTTAGTGGGGCTGCTTCGTTCCTTGCCAACGTGAAGTGGTTCACAAGGGCCTTGGCTCCCAGATCCCTGAGAGGCCACTGTGTGTGCCTCCCAAGCCTGCCCATCTCTTCCTGTTGCTCCCACACAAATCACCTCTCATCATTCTTCCTGGAGTACGCATGCATGAGTGCGTGTGTGTGTGTGTGTGTGTGTGTGTGTGTGCGTGCGTGCGTGCGTGCGTATGTATGTCCCAGGCCAGGCTTGGCTAAGGGCGGGCTTGCTTGTTTGCGTGTATGTTGGCCTCCTTCCTTCCCTGCTTTCCTCCTCTGACAGTCTGCCACTGTCTTTCTTTCTATCTATCTATCTATCTATCTATCTATCTATCTATCATCATCTATCTATCATCTATCTATCTTCTATCATTTATATATCTATCATCTATCTATCTTCTATCATCTATCTATCATCTATCTATCTTCTATCATCTATCAATCTTCTATCATCTATCTATCTATCTTCTATCTATCTATCTATCTATCTATCATCTATTGTCTGTCATCTGTCTGTCTGTCTGTCTGTCTGTCCGTCTCTTCTTTTCAAATTTTGTTGAGCAGATGGAGCCCCAGATCATGGCCAGGTCAGAGCTTGTGGTCTGGGTGCCAGAAGCCTGGGGGATCCCACACTGAGCAGCCTAGGGGTGGTGAAGAGAGGCCTGGCTGGGCATAATAGGAACTTGCCAGGCACCAAGCATTCTCTCAGCTCCCACCCAGCACCCAGCCAGTGTCCTCCATGTCCCCCTGCTCCTCCCCCCACCCGCTCCCGTGAATGGCTTGTACCCATGCCTGGCTGGGCTCTTAAGTGCCTGGGATTCTGAATGCAGAGGAGCCTGGAGGCCCATTATGCCGAGCTTATGCGGGAATAATGAGGGGGAGACTCTGTAATGCGAGGCTGTGTCTAATAAAGGGAAATTTATTCAGTGCGTTCCAGAGGAGCGAGCACCGGCTGGCCTTAAAACAAAATTGCCACGTGCCAGTGCGGTATGCTTCCCAACAAAGGCTGGGTTGCAGCCACCCTTACCCTGAATTCAGCAGTGTGGACCTAGAATGAGCTGAGACAGGCTGAGTTGAGGACTCAGGCTAGGGAGACAGCGGAATGCTCTCCTGTTTCTATTTAAGACATAGGGTAATTGGGAGAGGTCCCATCTTTATGCAACATTTTAGTTCTAGAGTAGAGGTTCTGGGGTACACTAGTATCTCTTATACCCCATCTCAGACTCTATTAAGCCTACCTGCAGCTGTGGGTCCTGTCCCTGTAGCAAAGAGGAATAATACAGAGGTGTAGGAGGTTGTCTTGTGGACAGGTTCTCCTGTCTGTCAGCCCGGAGCTCTGTCCTGTTCCTTCCCTGTGGCTGATGCCCCAGCAGGGCAGCTGAACCCAGTGCAGAAGCTGGGACACTGCTGGAGCTGGTCCCCTGTCCCTCTGCCCCTTCGCTGGGACACTGCTGGAGTTGGTCCCCTGTCCCTCTGCCCCCTTGCTGCTTCATTGGCTGCTTCTGACCTGCTAAGTACCAGGCCTGACCTCTAGGTGCTCCGGGTGACCTTCCAGATCTGGGAATGGGCTGGCTGTGTTACCTGGACAGGCATCCACTGCACATGTCTCTAAAGGATGTCTAGAGGAGGCTCTCAGTGGACAGAGGCCATGAGGAGGCTGAAAGCCAGGAATCTACAAGACTCCTCAGGTAGAGTGGCACCCAGCGCTGGGGCAGACTGTAGGGTTCAGGACCCAGTGTTGATCCTTCTGGACTGCCCCGCCCCCAACTCTAGCACACTCCCGAATGCCTCCACACTCAGACGTTACTACACAGTCTGATTTAGACAAGTCTCCTGCTGGCTTTCATCTTACCCAGGCATAGCTGGAGGGCACTACCCAAAGGCTTTTCATGTTCCCCACCGGCCTTCAGAGAATGGCTGGTCCCTGCCTTATTTGCACCTCATCTTCTCATAGTACCATAAGGATGAGCTTTCCTAGGCTCTCTCTCTCATACCCTCCTTGGCTCCACATTGATTGCAAAGTAGAGTCTACTATGGCAGCCTACCTGCTCCTCACAGAGTTCCCTGGCTTGGGTCTCTGGCAGAGGTCTGCCACCCAGGCCGTGTTCCCGTATCTCTCAGCAATTCCTTCCTTCCTACTCTCCTCAGTCCTGGCAGAGTCTGAGTGCTTCTCACACTGGCCATGCTCGCTTTAGGTCTTCCTCTGGACTTTGGGTTTTAATAGGCAGTGATAGTGGCCGCTCGCCCAGTGGGTGGACCTTGCGGTGCTCACAGAGTTGGGTGCTGGCAGCAGATTTGCTGAATGGATGGATGGGACAGAGAATCGTACCCACACCGCCCCTCTGAGGGGAAACAGAGGCCACAGTAGGCAGGGAGCACAGTTTGTCTTCTGTAGACTAAAATCTATGATGCCTGCCCAAGGCAGCCTCAGGTTGGGGTCTGGCTCTGAGAAGTTGGCTATCTGGGTGGTTCTGCAGCAGTCTTTATTGATGAAAGCCCACTGTAGTTGTGGCCTTGGGGCCCCGCCCATGGTTCCCAGAAGCCACTCCTCTCTGTTTCAGCACCGAGCCAGCAGATTCTAATGTGATTTAGTGACTGGGAGTTTGTGTCCAGGAGGCTCAGCAGGTCCCATGAGGTCACAGCACTGGGCTCTGGATGCGGGGGAGGGACCTCCTGCTTCCCACCAGATGCGGGGGAGGGGCCTCCTGCTTCCCACCAGATGTTACCCAGTGAGAGTCACAGTCCAGCTTGTCCACATCCACACATCCGTGGGATGTGGGTGCCTATGTGTCAGGTCCCCGTGTCTGCAACATTGTAATCTATTTCTAAAACAGGACCTCATGATCTTAAAGGGAAAAATCAATGAATATTTACTAGCCTTGCTTTCCCCTCCCCCCTTAAAAATTGCAACTTTGCTGTCTGGTTATTAAATCTATTTTTATTGTTACAAAAATGCCTTCTATCCATTAGATGAGGGCAGCCTGGGGCTACAAAGGAGGGAGCATCACTCACTGCTGTAGACGGAGGGGCCTCAGAGACAGGCTTATATGGCAGTGGGCAGGCATGCCAGGCTGAGGGTGGAGCCCAATCCCACAGCTCACAAACTTGTGGGGAGGATGGGTCTCAGGTTGGGTTCAGTGCTGGGTGGGGATACCCCCATGATTCTTTCATGGGAAGCTTGGCTTTGTGGGGATTGGCTTTCCAAGTGCACCTGCTATAAAAACCTACATGTACCCCGACTTTCGAGGTCCCAAGTTCCCATACCTCCTGTTGAAGAGCTAAGTGCTTGGATACATTATGCAAGCCTCAGTCCTTGATAATGTCCACTCATGCCGTGGGAGAGCTGGGGTAGGATGGGAAGACCCTCCGGGTAACCCTGTGACCCCTCTCCCCACCCTGCACTGGCTAGTGTTTCTTTTCTTCTACAAGCTGCAGGCTCCATGTGATGGTTACAATCTACCCCCAAAGCCTGGGCAAAGCTCTCTAAAGACATGGGCAGAGGACTCTCCAAGACCAGGGCTTAAGTCTTTCTCAGTAACTGGTCTGTACCTTACTTATAAGGCTCAGGACTCAGGGCAGGAAAAGGACAGCCTAAGCTAAGACACTGGACATATAGGCTGATGGCTCCTCTTCCCAGTTGAGGGGCTACCTCCAGGCACTGATATGTCATCTTCAGGTATTTTTGTCAAAGGACAGGTGTATAGGATCTATCTCTTACGTTGCATTCCCTGTGTGTTCAGAAGGGATCTACAGAACTCCTGGCTGGCTGACCTGTATCCCCACTGCAGATTAACAATGGCTCTCAAAACCTCTGATGGTCATGGACTCATCTGTCCACCAACTCCTTGTTCTTTGGCACCTGAGGGGCCCCACACTCTGGTACCCCACTGCTATTTGTATCCACAGTAATGCTACATACATGTTAGCTTGTAGTGTGTGTGGCTGGGTCTGTTCTCTGAGGTCTCTGGTGGCCATGATTTGGGCCTGGATGTCTGGCTTAAGGAGGGGGACACTGGTGCATGGCAGGGTTGGTGAGAGGACCAGGTATATATACATCATGAGCAGCCCAGCACACTTTAGTAGCCTTTATTGAAACCTTGAATACCTAGGCCCATCTGAAAGACTCCTAGTCTTCTGAATTCCCACCCTTTGGGCTTGGATTTTGCCTGCTTAAGGTCATTGTCTTTTCTCACTATGCCTGGGGCTTAGTGAGCAGAGTGTTTCTAAGTCAGCACCAGAGCCATGGGACAAGGGTGTTTCGGGTTGTAGGAAACTGACCTTACTGCAGGGGTGAGGCACTGACAGTCCAGAGAGTAGCGATGAGACCCAAGCCACTACTCCCCACCCCTGCCGGGAGAGTTTCCAGTTACTACTCCTCCCCGATGATGTGTCAGAGGCCCAGTTGTTCATGCTAGGTAGAGCCAGCCTTGGGATCCTATGGCTGCATCTTAAGTGTCTCCCAGAGGCCCATGGGTAAAGGCCTGGTCTCCAGCCTGGGGCTGTTTCAGGCTATGGAAACCTCAGCAGGTGAGTCATTGTGCCACTCAGTGTGCTCTTGGAGGATAATGAGACACCAGTCTCTTTCTTTCTTGCCCTGGCTGTGTTCTTCCAACTCCCCCAGCAGCCCCAGCAGCCAGCCAACTGCTGACTGAATTATTTGAAACTGTGATCTGAAGTCTGTCATGGTGGTGGAGAGCTGAATCTCATCTTTGGGGAAGCCCCAGCTTGACCTTGTACAGCATCCTGTGGGTCACAGCCAAGTGATGATAAAAGCTGGGCAGCCAGCATGCTGTGGCTTAGGCTAAACTATGTTTGGATAGAGCAGCTCCAGACAGGGCTGTCTGCTTTCTACATTCTGCAGCCCACTGGTAAAATAGACAGCAGGGGAAACTCGTGTAGGGCAGCGGTGTGGATGGACTGCCTGGCAGCATCATGCTGCATTCCTGTCCATCAGTCTGTCCTGTTCCACACACATGCACAGCGTGGCTGCCTGTCAGCATCCCCACAGCACACAGGGCAAACTTATCCCTGCAGCTTCTGGACTAGATAGGGCTACAGCGCATGGGCACACACACACACACACACACACACACACACACACACACACGCACACACACACACACACACACACGCACACACGCGCTAACACGCGCACACACACACACACACACACACACACACACACACACATATACACATGAACACACGGGCACACATGGGCACACACAAACACATACCACCCCTGGAGCATTCCCTCAGCTTCTCAAGGTGGTGACTGTTGGCATTTCATCCAGGCTCCATCCCACTGTTACCTGGCAACAGCCAGGTGTGCCTGACTCGCTATAAAAGGGGATGCTTGCCCCCTCCCTCTCTTCTCTTCTCTTCTCTTCTCTTCTCTTCTCTTCTCTTCTCTTCTCTTCTCTTCTCTTCTCTTCTCTCCTCTCCTCTCCTCTCCTCTCCTCTCCTCTCCTCTCCTCTCCTCTCCTCTTGCTCCTGCCCCCTTACCCTCTTCCCCCTCTCTCCCATTCTTCTCTCTCTCCCTTTCTCTCTCTTTTTCTTTCTCTCTCTTTCTCCCTTTCTCCCTCCCCCTGTCTCTCTCTGCCTTTCTCTGCCTCTACTACCCCCTCAGCTCCCATCCCCATGTCCTAAATAAACTCTATTCTATACTATACCATCTGTGTTTGGTCCCTCAGTGGGAAGGGATGCCTCAGCATGGTCCTGCAGAGGCACCCCTCCCCCCATATCATACCATGCTTCCATGAAACATCTTCCTTCCTTCTCATCTTTTATAAAACACAGCAGTCACCTGTTTTCACTCTGGCAATGGCTATGCCACCCTTGAGCTTCAGATGACCTTCGTAGCTCATCTTACCCCAGGAGAAGGACCAGAGCCCATCATTCAGTGGAAACCAAGCTGTCTACCTCCTCCCACCTGGTCTGAGGTCCCTCCTGGATCTTGAGAGAAAGCTTGGCAGTGCAGGCTGAGAACCAGGGTGTGCTTGGTGGAGGGTGGGGACAGAGGTATCCTAGGTGCAGGTGGAGGCGACCTGGGAATAAATGGTTCTAGCTTCCTTTTCCTTCACACTTTCTTCCTTCCCCTCCCCACCCCACCCATCTCTCCTCCTCCTCCTCCTCCTCCTCTTCTTCTTCTTCTTCTTCTTCTTCTTCTTCTTCTTCTTCTTCTTCTTCTTCTTCTTCTTCTTCTTCTTCTTCTTCTTCTCCATCCTCTTCTGCCTCCTTCTCTTGCTTGTCCCGCCCCTTGCTCCTTCTCCCTCTCCATCCTCTTCCTGACCCTCTAAAGCTACGAGCCAAGATACATCTTTCCTCTGTTAAATTGTCTCTGCCAGGCATTTGGTTACACCGACAAAGCAACAGATATATGGCTGAGTCACCCCCAGAGGCCCCCCCACTCCAGAAAACTAGCTCTCTCGTGAGACACCTGGGGTGAACCTTGTCCCCATCTGGCATGTGAGGTGCGTACGAGGGATGCCAGGAGAACCAGGTGTCCGGCTGCCTTTGGCAGACCCACCCATGAGAAAAGACAGGCTGGATCTAGCACCACTCTCTAGTTTTGTGTTTATCTGATCCTGAGAACTCAGGGCAAGGCTGCCCTGTTGATCTCAAATGTAATTATTTTTTCTCAGAATTATTCATTCTTGAATAAAAATGAAATAAGACCTTCAGAATAACAGATGGAATGCTTTTTGACCTAACATTAATATGCCACAAGGCAGGCAGAAAATGAATCAGTAAGATTAAAGACATGCAGGGCTCAGGAGAACAGCCGCTGGGGGGCGTGGCGGGGGAGGGGCAGCTCCAAGGATATTTATTTGCTCTGACATTAGGGCATTAAGCAGGTGCATATGCAACACCACATAAAAATGACACCAGCAGCACATTCCTCAGCTGGCACCACTGTCCTTGTCGGGACTCCTCCTAATTAACATCAAGGAGCTGCCTCCCGGTCCATCCCGGAAACTTGAGCCAGGGCACCTGATGAAGGCCCATCTGTCTTGGGAGACTTAATTGGAGAGGTGGAGGCGTGGTATCATGGAAAGATGCACAGGAGAAGGAGGTGAGAACCGGAAAGTGGGAGGAACAGGCATGCCCATTCCTGACAGTTCTATGACTATTCCGCAGTGGCCCTCACTCCTGACCCATGAGGCACCTTTCATTTACACCCAAGTGACAGACCCCAATGGGCATGAGTAGGATACGGGGCCAAGAGCCCTTCTCATAGGCTGAGCCTGCTCATGCAGTGGATTTTGAGAACACAGGGCTTACCACAGCCATACTGGTGAAGAGGACTTAGGAGAGAGGGTCCCCCCAGCTCTGATTACTGATCCTAGGGTCAGGAGCATCACGGTTAGTTAGCTGGTTCCACAGACAGCTGGGAAGCTCTGTCCCAGTGAACCTATGATCTGCATGCACACACATGTGCTAAGGCCCAGCTCTGGGAGAACCAGTCCGAAGAGGTGGAGCTGAGACCAGGGACCCTGCCTGCCCAGCATCTACCCACAGGACCAAGTTAATGCTTCCAAGCTTTACCTTTCTGTCATTGTCTTGCGGAGTTGGATCACAAAGAGCCACAGCTCACAGGAAGGCTGGCTGTGGCAGCACCCATTCTGTCAGCTTTTACACATGTCTAATGTCTACTGTCTGCACACCCTGCAAACAGCTTTCCCTACCAAATGTCTGTCACTGCCTTTTGACAGAGAGCAACTAGGTGTGGGTAGGAGGCTGTGCTCAGGGCATGGAAAGCTAGGATACCAGGTGGACCCTGGGTGACCACAGCAGCTTGACAGAAGATGCGGGGCTGGAGTGGATTGTGGTTGGAGTGAGTGATGGATGAGCTGGCCTTTGGCATTTGTTGGTACCCAAGCTGTTCAGACTGAGGGTCACAGAAAGTTTCTTGTTCTGTCTTGTCAATATGAAAAGATACATCATCTCTTGCTCCCCTTGCCCCCACAGGCTCTGGTAGGCCAGGCACTAGGCCAGGCACTTTAAGATCGTAGTGTCCCAGAAAGAGTGCCACACAGTCTCTAAGATCCTCTGGTTTTCGAGAAGCAGTGACAAGCACCCAAGGGACGGACAAAGCCCCATCCTGACCTGCAGGAGACTGTGGCTGTCCTCTCTGCCCAGAGCGATTCTGCGTCCACCTTATTCCCCTCTGCCAGAGCTCCCTCAGGTTAGCTGGGGACGCAGGGTCAGGAGGGAAACGCCTGTCTTCTGACCACATCCCTTGCTTGTAACCTGTCTTGCTGCTGTGGCATGATACTTGGCCAAAGCAGCACCAGGAAGCAAGGGTTTGTCATGGCTACTGTTTGAGTGTGTAGTCTTTCATGGTGGGGAGGCAGGAATGTGAGGCAGCCGGTCGCACTGAGTCCTCAGTCAGGACGCAGAGGGAGATGAGTGCCCGTACTCATCCATCTTCTCCTTCTTCAGTCCAGGACACGCCCAGCCCTGAGGAGAGGTGCCATCCACATTTAGGGTGGGTCTTCCAATCTCACCTAATCTAGATACCTCAAGAACACGTGCTGGGATTTGTTTCCATAGTAATTCTAAATCCCTTCAAATTGACAGGATTTATGATCACACCTGGTGGACAGGATGAGCTTTGAGGAGGGCCTGCTAGGAGCCACCGAACATGCCCAGACAACATTCTTCCTTCAGAATTTCTGCCCCTAAGACCCTACAACCGCTCTTGCTTCTGTTCTCTGAGTGTGGCCCTTCTGCATTTGCTAGGATGCTGTGAGCCACCTCTACCCTGCCAGCAATGGCCCTCTCCTCTGTCATGGAGGCTGAGAAGCTTGAAGAAGTCAGTCCTAGCATCAGGGGCTTGCTAACCCATGACCGGGCAGGAAGCTTTGCTGTCCTGGCTATCTTGGAAGAGAAGGAATAGAAGATTGACTAGTGATGTCTGTCCTAGGGGCACACATGTCGACACAATGGGAACCATCTTCACTAATGAGGTCTTTCTTAGAAGTCGGGCGGGTCCTGGATTTTGTCATTCTGCCTTTTAAGATGCCAGTCTCAAAACTTTTCCTTGTAGACCCCCATTGGAAGTTCTTACTGATGTCTAACCTATGGGTATACCATAGGACTCTTCGGTATCAGCAGCCTTCTTGTTCCTGCCAGTAGACTCCCAGCCCTGCCACACCTTTCTAGGAGTCAAGTCTGGTTTCCACAGCTCTCTTCTGCACTGGGAACAATCCACAGCCCCCAGGAGCTAAGGGGCTTCTCTGGACGCACCTGCAGCTCAGGCCCAGGCACCACCCACTCTTCCAGCCAGCAGCTCAGCCAGCATCTGCCCCTGCAGAGAATGGAATGGCCACTCCCAGCTGCAGCTGGCCCATCCCTCGAGATGACTGATGTATTTCTGTCTGGTGCTGCTGCTGGCTACATGTAGACGCCAAGTCACATGTGATGCCTTTCAGGGTATGGATTTACACAACATTACAGACTACAGAACTTCATATTTCATTGGCAATGCAAGGGCTGCTGCGAGCCTCCCCCACATTGTCATTAATCTTGGGTGAGGGAGGTTGGCAGCTCGCCTCTCCCCTCCCCTGATGTGCCCTGCGGCCGGGCTGAAAAGCCTCTCGCCTGGCTTTTTCCATTTTCTTCCTAACAGCTTCAATATTTTAACAAATCCAAGTGCTGCCCAGACTGGTGGCAGCTTCCACAAGCCTGCTAGCTGCTCTCTCCCTGCTGGCCACGGGCGGTAATTCAGTGACCCGTGAGTTATGAGCTGTAGCTTTCAGCCTTCTCTGCTCCCGTGGGTGGAGTCAGCCCCAGCTTCCTTCTACGACTGTGGGATGACTTCTTTGTGACATAGGACCCAGGAGGCAGAGGCCATGCTCTACAGGTCCCAGGTCCCAGTGCAGACCCTTGGCAGGGTTCCCACCATGGCCACCTGTTTCTTAATTCAGGGGGGACACAAAGTCTCTTAGACCCCACCTTACCCCTTAAGAAAGACAATTCAGAGTCTGGGTTGACATTCTAAGGTTCAAGGAAGGAATTCAGGAGAGAATATCAAAGGACATTAAAGTTGATAGGGGTATCTGCAGGTTTGTCCCTGGCGGACCTTTGAATTGTACAGACCCACCTTGATTCAGAATGACCTGAATCATTGAATTGGATAAGCTCCCCTATGCAGAATGACTTGACTTTTGGACAAAGCTGTATAGGCTCCCCCGAGACATAGGTTGATCTTTGTTCTGGGCTGCTGCAAACCCACCCTAAGGAAGGCTGACCTTAACCTCTGGTTTGGGTCAAACTCATAGTTACTCCCAGGGCTGTTCATTGACTTTGCAGACTTATGGACACTCAACACTGCCAGGCTTCTCAGAGTCAGCCCACGCAATGCCCTTCTTGCAGGCAGCTTCCTTCTGTCAACAGCAGTCATAATTCTAACCTAACAAGGAGCTCTTTGAGCCACTGGGATCAAACTGTAAATACATACATTTTACAAACCTTAGAGACCTCCTAAGAGACTGGCATCTGAGGCTGCCAGGGTGCCATCCTCCCCAGCCCCAGAGCCACGGGATTATGCTTGTTTTCAGCTAGGACCATTTCATTGTACTGGGTAGAAGAAAGCGGTACAGGCCTAGGCTTCAAAAACTGCATCAGAGTGGGTGAGGGTGAAAGAGGGACAGGCGGTCTAGGCCAGCTTGTGAGATACAGCCCTGCTTCCTGTGGGCACCGAGACAGTGAGAAGGAGAAGGTCACAGGCTTGAGGAACATGCCAGGATGCCAGGATGCTGAGGAGGGGCCTGGGAGAGGAACAGAGGGAGCCCAGGCTGTGCCCAAAGACTCACTTACAGGGAGCACTGACTCCATTTGGAGCAGAAATGCAGAGGCAGGCTGGCGCTGGCCCTCAGAGAAAGCTCAGACAATACTGCCTGTCCCACGCCTCCCCACCAGCCATGGCCTGATGAACAGCTTATCCCTAAAAGTGGGCAGGGTGCGAGGCCATAAACTCACCAAAGTCATTTGAAACCGTATGAACACATGGACACTGAAAGCATAAGAAAACCAGGCCCAAGAAGTTGTAAGCTCCTCTAGACTGAGGAAAGGGTGCAAACCCTTGCCTGAACCCCATGAAGAGGGGGCGCCTGACATGGCAGTGGCCACCCGGTGTGTGCATTATCTAGGGTTGGACAGGCAGTCGCCTCCCTTCTACACCCCTCTCTGACTCCCCCAGACAGTGCCTCCATTCACCCCACTTCCGCAGAGGGAGAGGACACCCCAGCTCTGTTTGTTGTTATTTCATGTTAGTCATTAATTTAGAAATTGTTTCTAGGGAACATACAAGCGAGACTCAGTATTCACAACATTTTTTGATGTTTTGTATCTTTTGGGTGACATTGGGCTGAACCGAAACAGTGACTCAGTATCCCAAATGTCACCGTTGGCCGGGGTGGCATCTTCCCCATGTGGATAAACATAGGAATTCAGGGTGCAGAGAGGGAGGAGGCCATACTGCCAAGAAACAGAAGCTGCATGGGGTGTGCTGGCACTGGAATTCCCGCAAGGGAGCCCTGGCTTTCTTGTTGGCTCCAGAGTCAACACACTGTGGTGGGCTGCTGTCCTCCCTGCCTCCCTCCACCTTGTCTTAGTCAGGGTTTCTGTTCCTGCACAAACATCATGACCAAGAAGCAAGTTGGGGAGGAAAGGGTTTATTCAACTTACACTTGCACGTTGCTGTTGATCACCGAAGGAAGTCGGGACTGGAACTCCAACAGGTCAGGAAGCAGGAGCTGATGCAGAGGCCATGGAGGGATATTTCTTACTGGCTTACTTCCCCTGGCTTGCTCAGCTTGCTTTCTTATAGAACCCAAGACTCCCAGCCCAGAGATGGCATCACCCACAATGTGCCCTTCCACCCTTGATCACCAACTGAGAAAATGTCCCACAGCTGGATCTCACGGAGGCACTTTCCCAACTGAAGCTCCTTTCTCTTTGATAACTCCAGCCTGTGTTAACCCACAAAACCAGCCAGTACATATCCCTACCCTCTGAGTGGTCCTGTGGTTCAGGATAAGAGTCAGCCTCACTCTGGCTAGGAGGAGAATAGACAGCGGGAATGCTGGCCATCTATAAACACCACTGCCAGCTCTCCCAGAGGCTTCTGGAACTGAGGGGAGGGGTCAAACTGATCATGGGGTCAGGTGCCAGGGAGAGCAGACCACGGGGACCATGGCCATCTATCGGTGAGGCAGGAGCCAGCACCAGCCCAGTGGCTCTACAGTGAGGGTGGCACCATGTTCGGCCGTTGTGGTGACAGGAAAGACGGGCTGAGATGGGCAGTGCGGGGTTACATCTGTGTTTCAGGCAGCCCAGGGCTAGATACTATACATGTGGGGTGCCTCTGGTTGTCCAGACCCAGCTATCAAGTGAGCCTCCACACCTGCCCTAAGATGGGAGGCAAAGGCCAGACCTCCAAGGGTGAGGTCCCTAGCCCGGGGTCTATCAGTCCTTCCTGTGCCCCCTCACTGTAGTGGCTGACATGCTCAGCCATGAGGGCTCAGTCACAGGGTGCTTAAGCGATGTCTCTGAGGTGAGGCCGCCTGTCACTTGCTTTGGGAGGAGGATGTCAAGACTCAGAGCCTTTAAGGAAGGACTGGACAGCAGGGCAGAGGTCCAGGGCTGAGGGCAGTGTGTGCCCATACCTTTGTCAAACATCAATGAAGCCCAGAAAGCAGCTCCCCTCTGCAGGGCACTGTAGGACTCTCAGTGTGGAGACATTGGCTGCCTGACTTCCCCAGCATGTATAAGTTAAGTACAGGGACCAGGGGCTGGAGAAATTCAACTCTGATGTGATTTTCCATGAAAGTCTTGCACAGTGAGGCAGGAGCTCCCAAGGCCTCACAGTCCAGGGCTCAGTTTCAGCGTGGTGCTCCTATCACTGACATAGTGCCTAGAGACAGTTGTAGCTAAGCAGAAGCAGCAAGGACTCTAGGCACCCTGTGACCCAAGTCTACTCTGCGTCCATACATTTCTGATTCCTAGTTTTTTTTTAACTTAAAAAAAGAATATATATATATATATATATACATACATATTACATATATATATGCACATACATATTACATATGTATATATACACATATTATATATGTATATATACACATGAGATATGTAAGTATATATATGTATATATAATACATTTGTGTATATATATATATATATATATATATATATATATATATATATATATACACACACACAAAACCACCCACATATGGGATGACACATGCCTGCTATAGGAGGAAAACTCTGGGTGTCAGTTCTTGCTCTTGAGACAGGGTCCTTGTGTTGCAGGCTAGCTGTTGCATGAGCCTCTGGAGGTTCTCCTGTCTTGGCCTCCCATCTTGTCGTAACTGTGCATGGATTATAGATGCACACTGTGCCAGGTTTAGTTAGGTTCTGAGATCTGAACTCCCACTGCTCATGCTTGCACAACAAGTGTTTTACTCACTGAGCCCTCACCTCAGCCTCAGACCCTGATTCCTTTCTTCCTGGTGGCACATGACACAGACACCCCAGCCTCCTTTCCCTCAAGAGGGGCTGTGTGTCCATTTACTGATATGTGGGAGAGGGATACAGTGCCCTGAACCTTGTGGATGGCCTGTCACCAGCACCCTTGTCCAGCATGGCTGAGCCCAGACCTCTAGGACCAAAGCAAGAAGCCTGAGTTCCACATGAATGAATGAATGAATGAATGATGAGCTTTGATCTGGGCCTTGGAGACAGGGATGTTTCTCAGGGCAGCAGATGAGCTGACTGATACATATGTCACGGAAGACACAGGGAGAGAGATGGGAAGGTGTCTGCCAGTCCAGCCAGGGAGGGGACAGTAGCACAGCAGCTGGGAGAAGGGTTATGGAAGGGCCCATGTTGTCTCTTGAACTTTGAAGAAGTCTTTGCTTAGCTCCTCTAACAGGTATCTACACAGGAGAGAGCAGTTGGGGGTCTAGTAGATGAATCCAGGCCTGGTTAGTCTTCTGTTCTTTTTTCCTTCGTGTGTGTGTGTGTGTGTGTGTGTGTGTGTGTGTGTGTGTGTATGTGTGTGTGTGTGTTATATGTGTTATGTATATGAGCTGTGTGTATGTGAGTGTATTTGTGTGGAAGATGTATATGTGTATGTATGTGTGGTACATACATATGTATGTATGTGCATGTACATGTGGGGTGTGGTTATGCGTGTTTATGTGATGTGTATATATGGTATGTATGTATGTGTGTGTGTATGTATATATATGTGTATATGTATGTGTCTTAGTCAGGGTTTCTATATTTCTGCACAAACATCATGACCAAGAAGCAAGTTGGGGAGGAAAGGGTTTATTCAGCTTACACTTCCATACTGCTGTTCATCACCAAGGAAGTCAGGACTGGAACTCAAGCAGGTCAGAAAGCAGGAGCTGATGTAGAAGCCATGGAGGGATGTTCTTTACTGGCTTGCTTGCTCTGGCTTGCTCAGCCTTCTCTCTTATAGAACCCAAGACTACCAGCCCAGAGATGGTCCCACCCACAAGGGGCCTTTCCCCCTTGATCACTAATTGAGAAAATACCCCACAGCTAGATCTCATGGAGGTACTTCCTCAACTGAAGCTCCTTTCACTGTGATAACCCCAGCTGTGTCAAGTTGACACAAAACTAGCCAGTACAATTGACCCCTTGTCAACTTGACACACAAACACATCACTAGTAAGCCTCAACCCTTAGTTCTTATTCATCCCCAAGATCTAAATAACTTTAAAAGTCCCACAGTCTTTACATATTAAAAGTTCAATCCTTTTAAAATATCCAGTATCTTTTAAAATTCAAAGTCTCTTAACTGTGGGCTTCATTTAAAAACTTCCTTCAAGAAGGAAAAATATCAGGGCACAGTCACAATCAAAAGCAAAAATCAATCTCCAACCTTACAATGTCTGGGATCCAACTCACGATCTTCTGGGCTCCTCCAAGGGCTTGGGTCACTTCTCCAGCCATGCCCTTTGTAGCACACACGTTGTCCTCTAGGCTCCAGATGCCTGTCCTCCATTGCTGCTGCTGTTCTTGGCGGTCATCTCATGGTACTGGCATCTCCAAAATGCTTCTGTAACTAGGCTTCAACACTAGCCTCTCATAGGCTCTCTTCATGGTGCTGAGCCTCAACTCCTTTACATGACCCCTTCAGTCCTGGGCCATCAATTGCAACTGAGGCTGCACCTTCACAGTGCTTCCGTGGCCTCAGCTGCTCTGCATGACTCCTTCATGCCTCTAAAACCAGTACCACCTGGGTAACTCTTACACATTACCAAGTCCAGTCACAGCACAAGGTACAACCATGGCTATCTCTGGAACACAACCTCCTTGTGCTTTCAGAAAATATTTCCCAGAAGATGTCACCTCAATGATGCTGGTCTCTTCTTAATCACCGCTAATTTCTTAGCTCCAGCTAACCAGCATCGATAGTCCCAGTAATGCCAAGTTTTTGCTTTAGTAGTTCTGGTATCTTGTTAATCACAGCTGATTCTTCAGCCCCAGCTAACCAGAACCACAGAATCTTCACAATCAAAGTAACAATGGCCCTGAAAAGAGTCTTTAATTTTCCCTCTGAAATTTCACAAGCTAGGCCTCCATCTTCTGCACTGTTTTCAACATTATCTTCCAAGCTCCTATACAACATTCAACAGAGCTCTTAACAATGAATGGATCTTCTGGCCCAAAGTTCCAAAGTCCTTCCACAGTCCTCCCCAAAACATGGTCAGGTTGTCACAGGAATACCCCACTATGCTGGTACCAATTTGTCTTAGTTAGAGTTTCTATTCCTGCACAAACATCATGACCAAGAAGCAAGTTTGGGAGGAAAGGGTTTATTCAGCTTACACTTCCATACTGCTGTTCATCACGAAGGAAGTCAGGACTGGAACTCAAGAAGGAGCTGATGAAGAAGCCATGGAGGGATGTTTCTTACTGGCTTGTTTCCCCTGGCTTGCTCAGCCTGCTCTCTTATACAACCCAAGACTGCCAGCCTAGAGATGGACCCACCCACAAGAGGCCTTTCCCCCTTGATCACTAATTGAGAAAATACCCCACAGCTAGATCTCATGGAGGTACTTCCCCAACTGAAGCTCCTTTCTCTGTGATAACCCCAGCTGTGTCAAGTTGACACAAAACTAGCCAGTACAGTATGTATGTATGTATGTGCATATGGGGTGTATGTGTGGGATATGTATATGTGTGTATGTGTGGTGTATATGAAGCAGGTTCTTTCAAGCAAATCCAGAGCTTGCTGATATGTTAGTTCCAACAGTCAGCTAGGTTGGGGGATCTGTCTCTACCTCCATGGCTAGTATTGTAGGCAGGCTGCCACACCTACCTGGCATTATATGGGTTCTGAGGATTGAGCACTGAGGCTCTCTTGGTCACTCAGCAAGCCCTTTTACCACCAAGCATGCCCTGTCTGACTCTACAGTTCTTAAAGTCACAGGCTCATTCTTCTTGGTGAAGACCTGAGCTCTCTGTGGTTGGTCTTAGCCCTACCCTTACTGTGGGCTGACCCAGGGTGAGAAATGACTCTGCATTTCAGTTTTCTTGTTGGAGGTCCAGGCTCTTGGAGGAGACAATTGCAGTTAAGTTGCTGGATTCTAGGGTTCCACCCCTACACCAACATGGGGCCTCCTCAGCTGTTTTCCTACTGTCCCATGGCACCCCTAGGTGCTCAGGGTTATGCGACATGTCAATGACTTTCTTGTGAAAAGATGGAGAACTGAAGCTCGGGTCATTAGGTTCCTGTGAAATGCTGTTACCGGGCTAGAACACCCCTGAATCACCCAGGAGGATGATCCATGCCACCTCAGCTGTGCCATAATCTTATGAGGAAGCTGGCCTGCCCATTGGCCTTCCGTGACCTGCCTTCTCCAGATCCCCCAAAGTCAGCCCAGAGTGGATACTATCACTGTTGAGGCTGGGGTAACATAAGGCTCTATATTCTGTATTGGGTGCCTGGGTCTTAGCTGCTTTTCCTGTTGCTGAGAAGTAGGGTACGGTTTTATGCATCCACTTTCCACCAATAAATGATTTGGGACCACAGACTGTCTCTTTTCATTGGGATCCACCATGGGAAGCCATGGAGAAGGCCTTTATCTACAGAGCTGCTGTTTAATCTCCTGTAGAAGGCCTCTCTGCAGCCCTAGCCACAACCATCACCAAGCCAACCATGGACAAGGGGATGACAATCACAGCTGGGACTAGCCAGAGCTCCCCCTCCTCCGCCCACACCCGGGCCTAGACAAAACCCTCACGCCCCAACTCTGTTCTCTACTCTTCTACAACTCCTAGCAGTGCCTTGATGTCCAAGAGTCTGGGTACTCCATGGCCCCAGCCATGCCACAGGCCTGGGACCCCCCAGGCCAACTCAGGCTTCCCCATGTCTCAGGCTGTGCCTTCCCACCCCCAGAGCTATGCCTCAACATTTCCCTATAGCCCAGCATCCCATTTTTCTTTCCTATTGCTGTAAGAACACACTGCTGGGAGCAAAGGGTTAATTTCACTTTAAGGTTACAGTCTGTCATCAAGGGATGTCAAAGGGATTTAGGTCATGAACCTGGGGGCAGAGACTGAAGCAGAGACCATGAAGAAGCACTGCTCACTAGCTTTCTCAGCCCACTTCCTCCAGCCCAGGACCACCTGTGTAGGGGCAGTGCTGCCCACAGTGGGCTGGGCTCTTCCACATCAGTCATTATTAATCAGGAAAATGTCCTTACATACTTGCCTACAGGACAATCTGAGAGAGGCAATTCATGCCCATACTTGCAGCCTGCAGATACCTGGGTGGTGACAGTTACCTGCTGATCGCCATAGGAGTGAGTCTGGGGGTGGGGGGACCCTCCTGTCACAACCAGGTAGCCGCAGCTACCAGTATGGCTGAAATGCCAGCACCACCCACTGCTCTGCCACTTGGTGCCTGGTGCTCTGTTGATAGCACAGCAGTCTCCACGAGGCTCCCAAGGCCCACAACCACAGGTACAACACAGCAGGAGCTCAGGACTCTGCTGAGGAACCCTGGGAACATTCTAGTTTCTTTTCACCTCTGTCCCTCCACAGTGGAACTTGGAAATCTGACTGTACATGGGAGAAGGCCTGAGGTTTTCCAAGCAGCCATCACCTGGACGCTAGTGTTTGGATGGAGACAGAGACTTTAGGAGCGGCCACTGGGCTAGGCAGGCAGCTGCAAGTAGCTTTCATCTCCTCCACTCTGGTGGAGGCCCCGGGGCTCTTGAGCCGGCACACTTCGGAGTGGGGAAGATGTGGAAATTGAATTAGTCTGCACATTTGGGCTGCTGATGGCTTTCCTCAGAGCCATTTCGCTTGCTCCTTTTTAATCTCCTCCTTCTATTTATAAGCAGCTGGGAGCTAAGTGGAGCTCGAGAGGACGTTCCAGGCCCTGACTGCCTGTCATAACCCTTTCAGGCTTCCCCTCCCAGCTAGGAAAGAGAGCCGTGGCCCCACAGCTGAGCAGAGCCCACAGTGAGCAGGATATGCTGAGGGCCCCTGAAGGATGTGATGGGAACCTGGGAATAGGCCACACGTGTAGATATCGGTGAGCAGGTGCACAGGCTTTGATTTTCAGGACTTTTGCCTTCCCTTAGTCTGGACTCCTGGCCAGAGTGGGTCTAGCTCCTGAGGACCACCTTCTACCACTTACTGGACATACACTGGCTTTCCACCCCTGGACAGGCCCTGCCTTTCAGCTTCATTGTGCTCATGGCCATGGGGAAACCCTTAGCCCAGGGCTCAGCCTTACATGGGGCTCAAGAAATAGTCACAGTCATTATTCCTAAAGCCCAACCCCTGGGACTACCACAGCGTAAAGGTCAGAGTGCTTCCTTTAAAGGATGAAATACGAGGCTGGCATTGTGTATGGGTGGGTGTGGGGTCTGAGGTGTGAAAGGAAAAGATGGAGGGATGGAACAGGGCCTCACGGTTGGCTTTTGAACAGCTGTTGTTTAGCACAGGCTGTAGTAAGCCATGTGGGGGGAAGCGTCTGAGAGATGGGCAGTGAGAGACAGGCCAAGGAGAGATGTCCAAGCCTCCCCCAAGGGAGGCAAAGGGAGATCATACAGGGAAGCATAGAGAGGGGAGGAGGTGGGCAGAGTCAAAGATGCACAGAGCTAGCAGGGGATGCTAAATGCGCAGAGCCAGCAGGGGGCACCATGGAGACTGCTGTAGTGGAGAATGCTGAAGCATGGCGGGATGTCAGAGTGCAGTGGGAGTGAGGCAAGGCAGAGAGCTGGCAGAATGTGAAGTTAGCCATGGCATGAAAGGGTATAGTATGCAGAGATAGCCTATGTACTTGTCTCTGAGAAAAGAACATTGATTTGCATAGAGGGTGGAGCCCTACATACCTGATGCGGTTGCTGGTCTCCCGAACTCCTAGCCCTAAAGCCTAAGACACTGAGAAAGATGAGAATTTCAGAGTTTATAACAGGTTATACAAAACTGTTTGAGCCCCTGGTTGGCAAACACTAACTAGCTTCCCCAGTGGCCTTCAGGAACTATTGTTTGGAGAGTGGGGTCGGGCAGCGACTGAGCAAATACTAGGGTAGGAAATCACTGTGCCCACGGGTGGGTGGGAAGCCTACAGGGGGTCAGGGGAAGTCAGGCTGGAAGAATCCCAGAAGATTCCAGAGCAGCAACAAGGGATGGTCTTTAAGAACAGGTGGAAGTGGTATGGGTGGGAAGAGAGGCCTGGGAGAAGAACTGACTTCGCAGAGAAGTCTCTCTGGGGGTGCTGGGTAGCAAGGAGGGGTCAAGCGCCTGCCTCAGTGGAGAGGTGTGTGGAGTGTGCAGGCTGTGAACAACTGGTCTTGTTGACCATTGACCTTCCATCCTGGCAGCTCTCTGGGCTGTCTGTCCTCTGTCCATCTGTGCTCCTGTAGTGCAGCCCTTCCCCTCCCCCCTCCCCTTCCGCTTCAGGGTGCTTGGACATTCGTGTCAAAGATGGTCAGTTCTCCGTGAAGAAAGCTGAAGAGGGAGTCCCAGCACATGGCTGTTCTGTGGGAGTCACGTGTCTCTCGTCACAGTGATAGCTGGCAGCTCATGAAACCTTGCTCCTCTGGGAAGCCACAGTCCTCACTCTAAAATCTAAACATGTCAAAATAACGCTAGAAAGATGTGCCCTGATGCCCCACTGGCTTGATACCGAGGTCTAAGAGCAGCCAACTGTACCCACAGATGCATCAGGGTGTGGTGGGGTCACCAGAGTCTGATAGGGCTGCCTTTCCCAGCAAAGGAGAGTCCAGAGGCAAGGGGCCCATCTCTGTCTCCAGCCTTCCTTCTCTGTGTTTCTCACCAAGTCTTCACCTTTTAATAGACAGGGCTATATTTAACCAGCTTGATAACACCTTTGTAGTCCTTCATCCTTCGCACTCAGAAGTAAAAGCTGTTATATCTGAGGAGGTGCCAAAGCTCTTGAGCACCCTAGAATTGTGGGGTTTTGTAGAGGGCATGGGTCCTTGTGCTCACAGAGGCACCCCGGGAATCGGGGATGTTAAACACTCAGGGTTGTCTCTTTAAAGAAAGAAATGTATAACCTGTTTTCTGCCCAGAAGCCTGGAAATGGGTGTGGTTAATAGCCTGGTGTCCTGTGTGATCCTCAAGTCTGGGCTATACCTGGTTTCCTTAGACTTTTATGTTTATCTTAGACTCTTCCACCTGAGGCCTTTCTCTTGAACATTATCTTTCGGTCAATAGAACCCATCTTTATGGGAGATGTCACGTGTATATTACATGTGGACCAGAGTCTAGGTGACCTCTGGGCTATCTGTAGGGCCAGGCCACACCTCACTCCTGCAAGATTTTATGTTGATTTCAGCCAATTTCCCTAGATTTGTATCTTGAAAATTCTTTCTCAGTCAATAGAACACATTATTATGGAAGGGGGTCGTATGTACTTTGTAAAGACTTTGCAATCATGTCTTAAGTTGTGTTGTACACACAGGACTGAGTTCATTGTCATCAGGACAATTTTCCTTAAAATTGGGCTTTGCTTAAATATGCCTAATGTAAGCTGCCCAGAGTCAGCTTCTGCAAGCTTGAACCAATAGCAGCTACTGAGTCATATGGAACTGGATTTCCTTCTTGCCCCATATGGATTGACATTCTGCTGCCCGTGGTGGGTACAGATGCCTACTGCCCCCCAGAGTAGGCAGCTCATGGGGAACAAAGGGGAGCACTTCAGAGGTGAAGCCCAAGGATTAGTTTTGGGAGCCCTGACTAAACAACAGCTCAGGGGGGTATATGGGGCTCTTATACAACATGGATATTGTGAGGAAATCAGGGGATCCTGTCCCCCTGCCTGGAGCTGTCCTGATATTTGAGGAACTACTGGGGAATGCTGGACTCTGGATGAGGAATGGTGGGGGAATATCTTTCTCTATGACTAGAGACCAGGCGTCTCCCCTGGTTCTGAGCTTGATGTACAAGGGAGAGCCTACAGAGACATATGTCTTCTTGTCTTGTTGACTGGGATACAGAAAATATCCTTATCTCAAACCAAGTCCCAGAAGCTGGTTCTCCTCTTGACAAAAGATGTCAGCAGCCATGGTCAACCAGCAACCCCTTCATACTGCTGCTTTTGTTAAACTCAGGTGTGCCACCATGCCCAGGTAGAAAGAAAAGGCTGCTGAGCCAATATAACAAAGCAGAGGAGGGCTCAGGCCCATGTCCCCAAGTCCTTCCCATGGACATAGTCTTTGCAGGTCTGAGAGGATGAAATTGGGTCGCAGAAGATGGAATTGGGCCCGGAAAGAAGAGGCCAGAGTTCATGTGTCCAGTCTCTGCCTGCTCTTCAGAGCCTTCTGTGCCTGTGCCACGTGCACAGCAGTCTGTTCACAGTGCTTGTTGGGAGTCTCCTGGAATTTACAAACGCTGGTTAGGGCTCTCTCTAATCTGCCCCACCCCCAACCAGCCGGTGCCACTAACTCCAGATGACAGACCGGGTGGCAGGGAGACTCTAGGCTTGTTCAGTTTTACCTTTGGGAGAAGATGAGCAGAAAGATGGCCAGATGGGTTAGCCAGGGAAGGACGTGGTCCAGCTAACCCCTCCTGTGGTCTTGGTCATTGGATGAAGCAAGCTATTAGTTGGTCCTGAAGGGCAATACTAGCTTTTATAGCATTTGGAGCCTGACTCCAAGGCCAAGCAGGTTCAAGACTAGGCTCTAGGCTGGGGGAAGGTTTTTCTTGCTTAGAATCCAGTAGGGTTGTGGGCCCCATGTCTGCTGTGCCAAAGGGCACAGTAGCTTGGGGAGGCAGAATTCAGGGGGGTTGACTGAGCTTATCCCATACTGCTGTCAGGGTGGGAAAGGGCCGTCTGAGGTGTAAGAAAGCCAGGGCTGGCTTGGGGGTTGCTGGACCGTCCAGCAGGTCAGGGCCATGGGGTTCTCAGACCCTTGGATACCCAGGTACCGCTGGGAATCGTGGAAGAGAAGGGAATGGAGTTAGGGGACCCATGGGCTGGGTCTAGCTTTGGGCGGGGGATGGGGGTGGGGGTGGGAGGAAGGGGAGCTCTGGCTCATCCCTCAGGGAGAGTCCTTGGCTTGATGGTGGCAGTCTTAGCAGCGGTTGTGGCTGGGAATGCAAAGAGGCCTTCTACAGGAGATTAGACAGCGGCTCTGTAGGTAAAGGCCTTCTCCATGGCTCCCCACAGCAGATCCCAATGAAGAAACAGTCTGTGGTTCCAAATCATTTATAGCCATGGTGGAAAATGGATGCATAAAACCATACCCTACTTCTCAGTGTGGGTCTGAGATTAAATACCTTTTGAAGGGAGGAATGTCTAGGAAGGGAAGTTTATTGACTAAGTCCTCCAGGCTTCTAAGTACCTCATTAGCATGGAGATCTCTGACTTGAGTCTACTTGACCACAGGTCACATCTCTTTTCCTATTGCCTTGGTCTGAGATGTTAGGGATGCCTCATCTACATGAGGGAGAGCTTGGGCGTTGCCCTTATGAGACTGATGGCCATAAATCCCTGGGGGCCTGAGGCCACATGGCAGGGACTGGTGCCACATGGCAGGGACTGGTGCCGGGGAGGCGGAGAAGCTCCTCCCTCCAGGGTCTCCTGGGCTTCAAAGCCTTTAGCTACACACAGAACCAGGTTACCTTTCATAATCCACTGCCCCACAGAATCTGCTCCCTCACTTCTATTCAGATCGATGGAAAAACCCATATTCATGTCATTTGTCCTATGCCTCAACCAGGCATGCAGAAGGCCCCTGGGCAGTGTCAATGTGGGCACGCTGGCACCATTTCACATTCTTCAGCATTTCGCAGACTATTGTGGGACTAGGCTCCTCTTGAGTGTGACCAGGCCAACCAGGCATCCAGCTCTGCCATCTGGCAAGGACCTCCAGTCCCACCACAGAGAGCAGGGAAGAGAGTTAGTGTCACACACCTCTACTGGTAGGGACTTTCCTGTTTCTCATTGGCCAGAACGAGTCACATTATCATTTGCCCCTTTTCCCCACCTCAAGAAGCTGAACCATATAAACCCTCAGGACCTACTACTTAGAGGATCTAAGGAATGGGTTTGTGACCATCTCTTTATCCAGCTCAGGGTGGGTGAGTAGTGGTAGGGAAATGAATTCACTATTTAACTTTATTTATATTTTATGTATATGAGGTTTTTGTTTTGTTTTGTTTTTTGAGACAGGGTTTCTCTGTGTGGTCTTGGCTGTCCTGGAACTCACTCTGTAGACCAGGCTGGCCTCGAACTCAGAAATTCACCTGCCTCTGCCTCCCAAGTGCTGGGATTAAAGGCATGCACACCATGCCCGGCTATTTTGTTTTGTTTTGCTTTTATTTATTTTTTATTATTATTATTTTTTTTGGGCCAGCATCTATACAAGTGCCTCACATGTGTGCAATGCCTGTAGAAGCCAGGAGAGGCCAGGGGATCCCCTGGAACTGGAGTTACAGACAGTTGTGTGTGCTGAGAACTGAACCTGGACCTTCTGCAAAGCAGCCAGTGCTTTTAACTGCTAGGCCATCTCCAGCCCCAGAGTCATCATTTAAATGAAGGTTAGTTCCAGGTGGGCTTTGCCCTGCCAGTATGGCCTGGAAGGCCTAGTGCCCACCATTTAGGCCAGCATTTAGAGGCTTTTCTGAGTGGGTGAGTGGACAGTGGCCTCGGGATGCTGGGCTGTGGTGGATCCCTGGAGAGAAGAAAGCTGCGATATTATGACCCAGCCGGTGATGGATTGCTCTGAGAGTGTCCTGCTGACCCCAGGCCCAGGGGAAGGAATGAGGAGCTGATGATGGATGACTGGGGAGAGCTGTTTAATTTCCCAAGACCACCTGCCACTCTGTGGCCGTCATTTTCTGTGCCCTGTCCATCCATCAAGTACCCGTGAGGCCAGAGGCACTTCTAATCTCACTGCTGAGGAGTCCTTGAATTGTGGTGGGAGGGGAGATGGGTGCCCTTCTAGGTAGCAGAGATGAGAATATAATCAAACAGGGAGGGGAAAGATCTGACCATTCAGGTTGGCTCAAACAACATGAAAGGCCAGCAGTTCATCGGCAGGGGATTGGTGGCAACCACATTTACTCCCTACCTAGCCACAGCAGAGCAATGTGCCTGGCCCACACAGAACTTCCCGTTGTTGGGGGAATACAACTTCTTGAGAGCACAGGAACTCATCAGGGTGAAGCTTTCCTCTGCAAGGACTGTGATTGCAAACACTGCTTTTGCAAAATGGGACAAGGGCTTGGTTGTTTCTCTGCCCACTCTACCCCATCCCACCAGCTTGGCAGAGGTGTTGCGTGTGTGCATGTTTTAAATGGAGGCTGCTGCTTTCTCTCTGTGGGCAGAGAGCAGCCAAAGAAGGCAGTGGATGCCCCATATGTTAATGAAAATGCAGTTGGGGGGTGGTACAGTGTCCCTTCTTCTAGGTCCCTTTTCTAAGTCCTGTCCCTGTAGCCTGTTTGAATAGCGGGTAGTTGGTAAGTCCAGCCCAGGTTAGTCTCTGGCCCATCCCATCATTCTGATCCCTTAGCACTAAGCCACTAAATTTACTGTTCTAGATGATTCAGCCACAGCAGCTGCCTTCAACCTCCCCTTCAACGATGTGTCAATTGCAAGCTTTAAAAATAGCTTAATTGTTTTTCCTGATTATAAAACTAATCCATTCTTGTTGCCAAAAAAGTTCAAGAAAAAGAGTTTGCTGAAGACCACCCCACCCCCGCCACGCTAGCTGCACCCCCAGTTTCTGTGAGGGAGGAGAAGAACATGATGGGTACCACACAGACAGCACACCCCCACTGTCACAAGTGAGGACAGCCGCCTCCAATACAAAGCAGGTGGTGCCCGGTGGCTTTTTTGATTCAATTTGTTTAAGTATAGCCTTTTTAGCTATTCTTTGAGGATTTCATACATGGATACAATGTATTTTGACCACATCTTGGCCTCAATCCACTCTCCAATTCCTCCCTGGGATGCTTTCCTCCTGCCCCCAAAGTCATGTCTTCTTTTTTTTGTTGTTTGTTTTTGTTTTTGTTTTTGTTTTCGAGACAGGGTTTCTCTGTATAGCCCTGGCTGTCCTGGAACTCACTTTGTAGACCAGGCTGGCCTCGAACTCAGAAATCCGCCTGCCTCTGCCTCCCGAGTGCTGGGATTAAAGGCGTGCGCCACCACGCCTGGCTTTCATGTCTTTTTTTTTTTAAAGATTTATTTTATTTATTATATGTAAGTACACTGTAGCTGTCTTCAGGCATTCCAGAAGAGGGCGCCAGATCTCATTAAGGATGGTTGTGAGCCACCATGTGGTTGCTGGGATTTGAACTTATCACCTTTGGAAGAGCAGTCGGGTGCTCTTACCCGCTGAGCCATCTCACCAGCCCCTCATGTCTTCTTTTTAAAAAGGATTTGTTTTTAGTATTTTTAATTATGTGTGCAGATGTGGGGGGGGCGCATAGGTACACTGATGCAAATATCTGCAAAGTCTGGAGGCATCATATACTGTGCAGCTGAGTTACAGAGGGTTGTGAACTACCTGACTTGAGTACTAGGAACTGAAAATCCCCTCCCCTCCCTCCTCCCTCCTCCCTTCTCCCTCTTCCCTCTCCTCCCCTTCCCTCCCCTCCCCTCTCCCTCCCCTCTCTTCCTCTCTCCTTTCTTTCTTTCTTTCTTTCTTTCTTTCTTTCTTTCTTTCTTTCTTTCTTTCTTTCTCTCTTCCTTCCCTACTCCTCTTTCTTTCTTTCTTTCTTTCTTTCTTTCTTTCTTTCTTTCTTTCTTTCTTTCTTTCTTTCTTTCCTTCTTTCCTTCTTTCTTTTGCACTGAGCCTAAATATCACTGTCCAAATGCACACACCAGAGAGGGGTCACTCACTGGACATTGGAAACCTATTATAGGCCACACTTAAAGAGACAATCAGCTCCTTAGCTAGGGTTGGACCCTCACGAGGCCCTCCCCCTCCCCCTCCTGTCCTTGCTGGGCTGTTGCCTGCAGGTCCTATGCAGTCCACCACATCTGCTAAGAGGCGGTGAGTGGAGCTGTCATGTCAGGTCCAGAAGATACTGTTTGGTAGTCTTGTCCCCAATTTCTGGCTCTTACAATCTCTCCATCTTCTGCAATGTCCCCTAAGCCTGGGTGGGAGGAGTTATGACATAGAGACATAAATCAGTTTTTCTAATGGTTACCAGTTGTGACTTTAGCTTTCTTTTTTCCTTAGGAGACAGGGCCTTCTGATTGTTTGGCCACTGGGTTGTGACCTATGGCTTTGGTGATACCCACAGTCACACATAGGATCTGCTTCCCACCTAACTCACACTGGTGTCCTATGTGGTCCCCACTTCTATGACGTCCTTGCAAAGATACTGTGAGGGAAGGAACCCTCACACCACAGACTCCGTGTGGGGCTTGCCAGGCCTTTCCCTGCTTCCTCTTGCAAACAACAGCCCTGAAGAATTTACTCTCCTGTTTCCTACCACCTGGGTGACTTCTCTAAGTCACTTCCTGGAATAAGAAGGCTAGTGTCCCTGGGTCCCTGCTGGTGAGGCTGGTAGGATGTTTGAAAAAGAGATCTGATTATGCCAACCAAACTCTTAGAAAGCAGGAAGGGTTGGAGCAAATGGAGGGGCCAGATGGAAATCACAGGTGGACAGCTGTCTGGGACCACACCGACCTTCCCCAGCCAGGGGGCCCACAGCCATAATCCAGTGGCTCAGGCAACCCTTCCATCAGCTAGCTCCTACCATTTTTTTTTTCTAAAAACTGGAACAGAAATCAACCTACTTTCCAGGTTCTAGGAGAGCAGGTGCTCAGAGAGCACCAGGCCAGGCAGGCAGCTGTACTGGGCCCAGGGCCAACCCCCGGAAGCCCAGAGCTTCCTCTACCTGGTCACTGGCTGGTCTGTCCCCTCTGTCCAGGCTGAGCAGGAAGATGGAGTAGCCTGTTTCCACAAACAGTGGCTGCTGCCAGGTCCTAGCTGCTCCCAGGGGAAGTCATGCTTGCTGTGCCTATTGTACCAGCGAGCTAATTAAGATGAAAGGGAAACTCTTGGAGGAGCCTGGAGAAAAGGCACCTGCTTCAGAGCCCGCTCTGCCCTCAGACTGTTCTTCGACTGTTCTTCCTAACAGAGAGCGGATTTGCTAACCTCTTAGGACCCCCTGGCTCATCGCCTCCCATGGGGTGAGCCTCACTCAGCGTGCTTCTGAAGCAGGAGAGAGAGAGAGAGGAAGCACTGAAGAGACATAAGAGAGCGAGAGTCAAGAAACTTCAGCGCAACAGATAAAGTCAAGCTGCTTCAAACAGGGGTTTTAAAAACAGTAAACAAGTCATGCTCACTCGGGGCTGGAAAGCTTGTAATCTTGAGTTTTACCATATTGGCATTTCTTCCTCATCCCTAAATCTAAACAGTGAACCTCGTGAAATAACCTTGCAATTTCACTTGTGAATGAGAATTCTTTACGATAAGAAAAATAACTAAGCCAGTCTACGCATTTCTTTTCAACTTGGCTTTTACACCTTACTTACATCTTAAGCTTTGCTTAATCCTTAAATCGTGCTGTAAATCACATCCTTGGAGAAATGTAATTTAGAAAGCTGCGGGGTCATTCAGGGGTGTCCAGCTTTTGTGTTGTGTGCTGCTCATGGCTTTCCTGGAGTCATGCAGTCTTTGGGGGGGCATCCTTGATTATTGTAAAGATCCCTAAGTACAGGTCTCTTTTGAAAACTCCGCACTTGTGTCCTGGTGTGGTTTGAATGAGAATGGTCCCCATAGACTTATGGATTTGGATGCCTAGTCACCAGGGAATGGAACTGTTTGACAAGGATTAGGAATTGTCGGAGTAGGTGTGCCCTTCTTGTTGGAGGAGGTGTCATTGGTGGTAGGCTTTGAAATTTCCAAAGCCCACACTAAGCCCAGTCTCTCTCTCTCTCTCTCTCTCTCTCTCTCTCTCTCTCTCTCTCTCTCTCTCTCTCTCTCTCTTCTCCTGCCTATGGAACAAGATGTAAAGCCCTTAGTTACTACTGAAGCACTATGCTGCCCGTCTGCTCCCTGGTCTTCAGTGCCAGCTCTGGAGAAAGGTCTTGTTAGCTCTATGTGCCCACATGCCTCAGATGTGAGGACATGCTTATCTCCCTGGCCAGCTAGGCTGTGTGTAGGTTAAATAGAATTATCAGATGATCAGAAGCTGACCACAGTGTCCAGTTTTCGGTTACTCTTGCTTCAGCATCCCAGCATGCTCCGTGGTAGTGGTGGCTGTGCCTGCTTGCTCTAGCACTCTGCAAGCTGCAGGGCTGAGCTTCACAGGCGTGTGAGAAGGATCTGTGTGTGTGCGCGTGCATGTGCATGTTGACCCTCACATTCCTTTTGCAGACACTGAGACCCAATAGAACAGCCTCTGGATAATAGCTAGAGCTGTGCATGTATGTGGATGACTGTATATGTATGTGCATGGGTGTATGGGACATGTGTCTCTGCATGTGTGTAAGTATGTATATGTGTGTACATGAGGGTGTATCTGTGTATGTGTATATGTGTGTGCATGTGTATACATGAGGGTGTGTCTGTGTATATGTGTCTCTGCATGTGTGTATGTGTCTCTGCATGTGTGTATGTATGTGTGCATGTGTGGCCATGAGCCTTGGGATCCATGTAGATGGCTCATCATTGGGTAACTGAACACTACAGCTCAGACCTCAGCAGGACAGTCTCATGGAGCAGTGGCCACCTGATGCCTCTGTGCACACAGTCTCTAAGCTCTGAGATTCCTATCCACACCCTCATCCTCAGGCTTTTGGTCCCCAGGTCTCTCTGTCCCATGCTTCCTTTCCTTCCCCCCACCCCGGCTGTCACTCCACAGCCTCCTCACAGCATCCTCAAGGACTTTCTCAGAGAGATTCACGTTGACTTACTAGTTCTTAGAAACTTAGCTGGAGTTTTACTGCTGTGAAGAGACACCATGACCAAGGCAACTTTTATGAAGGGCAACACTTAATTGGGGCTGGCTTACAGTTTTAGAGGTTCAGTCCATTATCATCATGGCAGGAAGCATGGCATCATGCAGCCAGATGGTGCTGGAGAAGGCAGCCATGAGAAAGGACTCCTTTCTGTAGGTAGCTAGGAGGAGGGTCTTACCTCATTCCTCACCAGGTGGAGCCTGCGCATAGGAGGAGACCTCCAAAGCCCACCCCCACAGTGACACACTTCCTCCAACAAGGCTACACCTCCTCCAATAAGGTCACACCTCCTAATAGTAGCACTTCCCATGGTCCAAGTATAGTCAAACCCCTCTGACCAAGAGTTACCTTTGGGGCAAGTGGACTCTGAGAATTAGAGGAGACCTGGGTGGCCCTGGCACCACATCATGCCACTGAGACCCATGCTGGTTCCTGGGCACTCGCTCTGTCACCATCAGATACTGACAGCAGATGTTTGTCACAGGCTTGTTACAGCAAGCGCTCACTAAAGCCCCATTCCTTCATCCAGAGAATATGCCTTCAGGGTGGTTATCACTCACCTTGCTTTGGGGATGTCACTCACTGAGCCTTCCCAACCCACCTGACATCCTGTTACTAGGAAGGGCTGAGCAGAAGGCTGGCCTGGGTAGAGTCTGTTCCCTGAAGGAGAGGCCTGATAGCTGACTTTCTGTCTTGCCCATGTCCTCCTGGCTTGGATGCCACTAGTTGTGTGTGTGTGTGTGTGGTCATGTGTATACATGAGTAACTGGGTGTGTATGTGCATGAGTGTATGTGACTATGTGTGCATGTGAGTGTGTGTGCATGTGTGTATGTGTATGTACATGTGTATAGGTGAGTATGTGTGCATGTATGTATGTATGTGTGCATGAATGTGTGTATGTGAGTGTGTGTGCATGTGTGTATGTGAGTGTGTGTATTCATGTATGAATATGTGTGTGCATATGTGTATGTGAATATGTGCATGTGTGTATATGTGTGTGCCTGTGTATATGTGAATGAGTATGTGTGCACGTGTGTAAGTCAGTAAGTGTATACATGTGTATGTGAGTGTGTGTGCATGTGTGTTTGTCAGTGAGTACATGTGTATGTGAGTATGTGTATATGTGAGTGTGTGTGTGTGTGTGTGTGTGTGTGTGTGTGTGAGAGAGAGAGAGAGAGAGAGAGAGAGAGAGAGAGAGAGAGAGAGAGAGAGAGAGAATGTGTTCAGGCTCATATACCAATAGAGGTTTTGAGGTCTAGTCCATATAAGGCTTATGGGAGCATAGAGTGCTTGGTCAGGCACTGGAGGGAGAGGATGTGTGCCTCCTGGGATGGACTATGTACCCATCTTTTGGCTCCCCCATGTCTTCCACTCAGCTAGAGAAAAGGGGAAGCTGTGCATAGCACATTGCTCACAGCTTCTTTCTGCCAGCCCTCTACCCACACGTGAGACTCCAGGGATGGACTGTGCACCCTATTCCCCACCCCAACCCCCATGCCCTCTCATCTCTACAGTTAGGCTGGTTCCACCCCAAGCTTCTCTCCATGCAGGAGTCTCAGAACCTGGCAGGCTTTCTTCACAGATGAGAAGACTTTTCAAATATATGTTTATCTCCTCTGGGGACTTTCCAATGGGCCTAACCGAGACAGTATAACTCTAGTTCCCTTCTAGAATTCTCACTTTTAGAATAACTTAATATGAGTGCTTTCCCAGGCAGGATCTCACTGTAGACTATTATTAAGAGAACTGGCTGTCAGCATGTAGAAAAATGCAAATTGACCCATTCTTATCTCCTTTTAAAAGCTCAAATCCATGTGGATCAAGGACCTCCACATAAAACCAGATACACTGAAACTTATAGAGGAGAAAGTGGAGAAGAGCCTTGAACACATGGGCACTGGGGAAATTTTCCTGAACAGAACACCAATGGCTTATGCTCTAAGATCAAAAATTGACAATGGAACCTCATAAAATTGCAAAGCTTCTGTAAGGCAAAGGACACTGTCAATAGGACAAAACAGCAACCAACAGATTGGGAAAATATCTTTACCAATCCTGTATATAAAAGAGGGCTAATATCTAATATATACAAAGAACTCAAGAAGTTAGATTCCAGAGAATCAAATAACCCTATTAAAAATGGGCTACAGAGCTGAACAAAGAATTCTCAACTGAGGAATACCGAATGCCTGAGAAACACCTGAAAAAATGATCAACATCCTTAGTCATCAGGGAAATGCAAATCAAAACAACCCTGAGATTCCACCTTACACCAGTCAAAATGGCTAAGATCAAAAACTCAGGTGACAGCAGATGCTGGCGAGGTTGTGGAGAAAGATAAACACTCTTCCATTGCTGGTGGGAATGCAAGCTGGTACAATCCCTCTGGAAATCATTTTGGTGGTTCCTCAGAAAATGAGGACCCAGCTATACCATTCTTGGGCATATACCCAGAAAATGCTCCAACATGTAATAAGGACACGTGCTCCATTATGTTCTTCAACAAAGGAATAGATACAGAAAATGTGGTACATTTACACAATGGTGTACTACTCAGCTATTAAAAACAATGAATTCATGAAATTCTTAGGCAAATAGATGGAACTAGAAAATATCATCCTGAGTGAGGTAACCTAATCATAAAAGAATACACATTGTATGCACTCACTGATAAGTGGATATTAGTCCAAAATCTCCAAATAACCAGGATACATTTCACAGACCACATGAATGAAGCTCAAGAAGAAGGAAGACCAAAACATGGGTGCTTTGGTCCTTCTTAGAAGGAAAACAAAATACTCACAGAAGCAAATATAGAGATAAAGTGTAGAGCAGAGACTGAAGGAAAGGCATTTCAGAGACTGTCTCACCTGGTGATCCATCTCATATACAGTCACCAAACCCAGACACTATTGTGGATGCCAAGAAGTGCTTGCTGACAGGAGCCTGATATGGCTGTCTCCTGAGAGGCCCTGCCAACGTCTTACAAATACAGAGGCAGATGCTCGCAGCCAACCATTGGACTGAGCATGGGGTCCCCAATATAGGAGGTAGAGAAAGGGCTGAAAGAGTTGAAGGGATTTGCAACCTCTTAGGAAGAACAACAATATCAACCAACCCCAGAGCTCCCAGGGACTAAGCCATCCACAAAGAAGTACACATGGCTCCAGCTGCATATGTAGCAGAGGATGGCCTTGTCAGGCATCAATGGGAGGAGAGGCCTTTGGTCCTATGAAGGCTCGATAGATGCCCCAGTGTAGGGAAATCGAGGTCGGGGAAGTGGGAGTGGGTGGGTGAGTGGAAGGACACCCTCATAGAAGCAGGAGGAAGGAGATTCCTGGGAGGGATGGGAAACTGGGAAAGGGGATAACATTTGAAATGTAAATAAAGAAATATCCAATAAGGACCGTACGGGGGTGGCCGGGAGCAAGTGGGGCTGGCCAGAGCGAGCAGAGCCGGCGGGAGCGAGCGAGCGAGCGAGCGGGGTCGAGCGGAGCAAGCGGGGTTGACTGGAACAAGGGGAAAAAAAGAAATAACCAATAAAAAAGAAATAGTGAATATGTCAACTCTATACCTTCTTGTTGCATGTAGTGTTAACCACAGTCACCAATAATGGAGGCCACTCAGGGTCATGTGTTGGCTCTTTTTTTAAGAGTTAAAATCTAGGGCCAGGCGTGGTGGCGCACGCCTTTAATCCCAGCACTCGGGAGGCAGAGGCAGGCAGATCTCTGAGTTCGAAGCCAGCCTGGTCTACAGAGTGAGTTCCAGGACAGCCAAGGCTACACAGAGAAACCCTGTCTCAAAAAAAAAAAGAGTTAAAATCTATTCTTTGAAAATTCCATCCATGTACATATGTATGTATGCATGTATGTATACATGTATGTATACAATGCATATGGATCATATCCAGCTTTTAGCTCCTGCTTCCTGGTTGTGACCCACAGAATGTTCAAACACCTCTCCCACTTTCATGCCTCTGTTTTTATTTCTTTTAAATAGCTCACTGGGTCCAATCAGTGCTTCCCCACATGTGTATGAGTGTGGGACCACTCATTTGGAGCACGGGTAACTTACTGATGGCCACATCCTTGAAGGAAAACTATTTCCTCTTTCTCAGTAGCCACAAACTATCACTAGCTTTGCATGAGCCCCTATCTGGGATTTACCAGAGTGTGAATTGGCCTGGTCTTGTTCCGGCCTTGTGCAGATAACCTAAGCTGCTGTGAATCCATGTGTACAGTAGCTACCTCCTATCTAGACGACAGCATGTCACAGCATCCTGCCTCATTCTCCTCATCTCCTCTTCTGAGATGTTTCCTGAGCTCTGGTGTGTGTGTGTGTGTGTGTGTGTGTGTGTGTGTGTGTGTGTGTGTGATATTATATCCCATTTAGTGCTGAACATACAATAGTCACACATTTCCCTCTCTTTGATCAGTCTCTGCATTGATTGCTGCTTACTGCAAAAGAAGAAACATAAATGTTTAGAAAACAATAGGAATGACATCCCCCAAACACGGTGAGTGATGGCCACCCGGCAGGTGTTGTGACAATATGTCTATTTAACAAAACAACAATAGGAGGCTCTCCCCTAGGAATTATGAGCTCCCCAATCCTGAGCTTTCAGCCAGGTTTATTTTCCCAGACATGAATTCCCTTCTGTGGAGCAGGCCTCAAATTCACCCGAAAGTGGCTGGTTACTGCCATACCAGTCATGCCATCATTGCAGCAGTGGGCACATCTCACTGAGCATAGAATGCAGAGTTCACTGCTGGGCAAGTATTTTCATGCTGGCGCCATGAAAGCTTGCCAGCAGAGAGGAAGTTTTAAAGTCAATTCTGTTTTGATTTCTCTATGTTCTGCAACCAAATATGTTATATGTTCAGCAATAGGGTCTTACGTGGGACTGTGATAGGCAGCCTATTTTGGTTCAATGGGGCTTGCTCTGGTGATCCAGTAGAGAACTCTACAAGGGAAAGAAAAGTGAGCCACGTTCCCAGAGTCAGGTGCCTCACAGCACAGAGTCCCCAACTCCATGATTCTGTGACTATAAGTCACACAGACAATGTCCCAAGCTTCTGTCTAGACTCCACCCTAACAGTTACCTGATGATAGCCAGGTATGCTTCTCCCCACAGTTACCTGATAGCCCAGCCCACTATAAGAGGGGCTGCTTGGCCCCTCCTCACTCTCTTTAAGCTTTCACCTTTCTTACTCTCCTCTCTAGTCCCCCTTCTCTCTCTCCCTTCCCCCTCTCTCCACGTGACCATGACCACCCTCTCTCTCCCCTTCTACCTTCTCTCTTTCCCCCTGCCTTTCTACAATAAAGCTCTAAAACCATAGACTGTCTCTGCTCATCAAGGCCCGGCCGTGCTTGAATGATGGGATACACTTTCTCCTAATGAGCCACGTCTAACCTCCCACAAAAAGGCCTTCTTGCTCTCCAGCCACAGACCAGACCAAGGACTATAGCCCCCGTGGGAACCATCCAGCACCCCTATCTACCTTTGCCCTCTCCTCTATTCAGCCCCAGGGGCTGATGAGTCGCCTCTGGGGCCCTCATTTTGTTCTCAGCACCCAGGCCACATGGAAAGCGTGCGGCAGTCCTCCAGCATCGGCTTGCCCAGAGCACTGGAACTCTGGCAGTATGTGGGTTTTCTCCCACTCCCCTCTTCCCCCCACACCCACTGCCCCTAATCTTACCATCTACTTACGATGGGCATAGGGGTCCAAGGGCAAAGGCAATAGCACTGCATGTTGTTTTGGGGTCCTCAAGAGAATTGTTGGTTCTTAATATCACCTTTGCTCCTTCTCATAGCCATGAGGTAAGGGTGGAGGAGGCGGGTGGCTTGTGATCAGATTAGATCAGCTAGAGACTGGTTCTTAGTGCAAGAACCAGTTGCCAACTTCATACCTCAAAGCAGAGGAGTTTTGCATCATTGCAGTGGGACTGTGGAAGGCCTGGACAGAATGCGCCTTAATTTGGTCTGACCCCAAGTGCTCTTTGCAGTTTGTAAGCCCTTCTCTGAGTTAACCACAGGGCTAAGGCGACAGGGCAGTCACAAACTTCATCAGCAACCTCTGTGCCACCTCCTTGCTGTGTGGTAAGGATGGGCTGTGAAGGAAGACAGTCAGCCAGACCTTGTTCCATGAGTGACTTGGGGGCCTCCCTTTGTGGCCATACAGAGAAGAGCAATGTGGCTAGGCCCAGAGCCCCACTGTCAAAAGTTACTGCCTTGACTCCTGGACCTGACCACTCTTTCTCCAGTATTCTCAGAACGAAGAGTGGGGGAAAGGTTTGAAGGAGGCAGATGGTGAGCGCTGCCTCAGAGAGTGCCCAGCCTGCCTTGACAGGCCAAGTGCAGGCGAGTTGGTGAGCTCAGCGCTAGGGACCTGTCAGGGACAGCTTGTGCATATCCCCAGAGCAATGCCATCTGGCTCAGCACCAGATCCTATGGAGTGTTGGGGACAGAAGCTTCCCCGTTAGACTCTGAGGTCTGCAGAGGGCTCGCTTATGCCACATCCTGCAGAGTCTTCTAGCTGCCCTGAGTTGTCCAGGGTTCTGGTTGGCAAAGAGAGCAGCTAGGAGAGAGGGAGAGAGGGAACAGGGCACAGAGAGCAAGGGAGGAGGGAGAGCAGCAGAGGGAAGAAAAGTGTGTAATGATGGAAAGACAGATCAAGAACAATCGCCCTATAATTAGCTTTTGTTGATGTTATTTTAAAAATCTGTAAATTAACAGTTACAGAGAAAATACAAGAACAATACAAGATTCTCTCTCTCTCCATCTCTCTCTCTCTCTCTCTCTCTCTCTCTCTCCACACACACACACACACACACACACACACACACACACACACACACGGTAGAGAGACAAAGGGCAGGGGGAGCATTTTCTCTGAACCATTTGAGCATAAATCGGAGCCCTCTGCCCTTAAACACCTCTGTGCTCAGGGCCTGAGTACAAGGGCAATTTCCCACATAATCATCATGAATGTATCAATATCACTTGATAAGAGTTTTCATTAATATATGCTGTTTTCATATGTGTTGAATTTGGGGCCAACTGTGGTTACTACGGCACTATTTTCAAGTCTAGGAAATAACCCAGCATTATCATTGCAGCTGATGTGCGCTTGTCTATCTTTAGTCTCCTTTATTCTAAAGCACTCGTCAGTCTCCCTCTCGGTTTCTTGTCTTGAGTAGTTTGAGAAGCAGTAAACTAGTTATTTTGGATTGTGTTCTATTTGAGTTCATTCTGCTTTCCTCAAGATGGCATCTGGGGCACTCCTCTGGCAGGTACACCCCCAGGAGTGAGGTCTCTCTCTCTCTCTTTCTCAATATGTCAACGAGGGAAGCAGTATTGTCTTTTCATGAAATGGAAGGAAAATCCCTTTTTGTTTTCCTGTGTATTTACCCCACCCGGCACTCTTCACTTCTTCCTGCAGATGGGAAATTCCATCTGGAAGTATATATATGTTCATCCTGACAAACCTTCTAACATTTCTTATACCGCAGGTGATGAATTCCCTCAATTTGCATGTATCTGAAAATATCTTTTCTCACTTTCATTCTGAAAAATATTTTCACTGTATTTAGAATTCCGGATCAACAGGTTTTTTTTTTAATGTTATATTTTCTGTCTCCTGTCATGTCTAATAAGAAACTAGACATCATCTGTTCCATTATTTTCACACATGCAATGAGTCTGATCCAAAGGATGGGCTTTGGCGTGTAATCTTTGCTTCTCACTAGTCTGGTTATGACATACTGTCCTAGGGATCATTTTTGTTAATGTGACAAAATACTGACCAAAAGCAACTTGGGTGAGCAAAGAGTTTATTTTGACTCATACTCCCAAATCATACTCCATCATAAGGGGAAGCCGGGGCAGGAGCTCGAGGCAGGAACTGAAGCAGGGAGCACGGAGGAGCTCTGCTTCCTGGCTTGCTTCCTCTGGCTCGCTCAGCCTCTTGTCATTCCCTGCCTGCTTCCCTGCGCAGGACTCCTAAGGACTGAGGCTCCAGCTGGCAGCGTGAGATGTGTGGAGCCCAGGCCTCAGCCCTGGGCTTGCTGGGCCTTCTACCTACCTTCTACTTTCCTTCTACCTCCCCTGTGGCTCCCTTGCTCTGACTGGCTGAGGAGCTGCAGGCAGAGGTGTGAGTACTTACTAACAATCGGTGAGGGTGGTGAAGGCAGTTCTAGGCGTGGTAGCACACGCCTTTAATCCCAGCACTCAGGAGGCAGAGACAGGTAGATTTCTGAGTTTGAGGCCAGCCTGGTCTAGAAAGTGAGTTTCCTGTCTCAAAAACAAAACAAAACAAAACAAAACAAAACAAAACAAAACAGAGGTAGAGAAGCCAGCCATCTTGACACACACTTTTTTTTTCAAAATTTTTTATTAGATATTTTCTTAATTTACATTTCAAATGCTATCCTGAAAGTTCCCTCCCTCCCTCCCCTGCCCACCCACTCCCACTTCTTGGCCCTGGCATTCTCCTCTATTGGGACATATAAAGATTGCAATACCAAGGGGCCTCTCCTCCCAATGATGGCCGACTAGGCCATCTTCTGCTACATATGGAGCTAGAGACACGAGTTCTGGGGGTTCTGGTTAGTTCACATTGTTGTTCCTCTTCTAGGGTTGCAGACTCCTTCAGCTCCTGGGGTTCTATCTCTAGCTTCTCCATTGTGGGCCCTGTGTTCCATCATATAGATGACTGTGAGTATCCACTTCTGTACGAGACAGCTATATTAGGGTCCCTTCAGTAAACACTTGCTGTCCTATGCAGTAGTGACTGAGTTTAGTGACTGATTATGGGGATGGATCCCCCAGTGGGGTAGTCTCTGTATGGTCCATCCTTTCGTCTTAGCTCTAAACTTTGTCTCTGTAACTCCTTTCATGGGTATTTTCTTTCCTATTCAAAGGAGGAATGAGGTCTTCCTTCTTGATTTTCTTGTGTTTTGCAAATTTTATCTTGGGTATTCTAAGTTTCTGGGCTAATATCCATTTATCAGTGAGCGCATATCCAATGACTTCTTTTGTGATTGGGTTACCTCACTAAGGATTATATCCTCCAGCTAGGAGGGAAGCTAGGACAGTGGTGTGTGAGGCCTGCTGGCTGCCGGGTCACAAGGTCCACTGCCTGATTCATAGCTTGCTTCTCCTCACTGAAGGCCAACCATTCTAGAGGTGCCTATTATTGTAGTGCATCCACCATCTCTGAGGAAACAGGGAAATGTCGGGCCCCCGGTGAGCCTCCAAGTTAGCCAGCAGGTGACCAGCAGGGAAGGTTCCTTCTTCTCAGGAGCATGCCCAGCCACGGAGCAGCCAGGAGGCCCAGGATCCTGTTGGAAACAACAAAATCCCTGAAATGCTTCATTTTCTAGCAGCGGCTCTTTCCCAGTTTTGAAACTTGGCTAGATGCAGAGCACCGGCCCCTTCCCTGGGCTGAGAATGTCAGAGCCCATTGATCTGGGCTAAAAAATGCCAGGAGGAGAGCCCCTGATTGAGAAGCACGCCTGATCAGCATCTCAATGCTTCCCTACATTGATTCTGGATACCAGGGTCCCTGATAAAGTGGAAATTTACAGTCTCACTGTCGAAACACCTTCCCGACTCCATCATCCGCTCAACAGATGGCACGTCTTCAGGGTAGCTTTAATAACCCCCAAAATTAAATTAGTGAAAAATGGGGAATGCTTGTAATATTAAAAGTCATCCATAGCCTCCGGAGCAGGTAAATTTTCATCCGCGGAGGAGACTGCTCATGGAAAGAAGCTAGAGATGAGGTGACTGCCACAGAATGAAGATGCTCCTCTGTTCCTGCCACCCCCTACCAGCCTCTGCCAGTTCCTGCTTGTCCCTGTCTGCCCATGCCTGTCCCACACCGGAAACCACACTAGCCGGACTCTGAGCAGTTGAGTTGCCTTGGAAAGTGTTGCTTCCCAAGGTGGAACTTGAACCCCTGGTGTGTAGACTAAGCCTCCCTGGTGGAAATAAAGAGATGTGACCACCTTTGTGCACACACAGCTCAGCTGGTCAACTGGGTGGCACCACAAACTTGGCCAGGTGTTAGGGGGTGGGGTAGGGAGATTCCGGTTCTATCCTGTGAGATTGAACTAGCATTACAGACTGGGATGGGTACACCTGTCCCAGGCCCTGTCTCTTGGGAGTCCAAATCTTGCTTCTTTTCCTGCCCACTTGGGGCCAGGGGCTGGGGCCAAGTTAGGCTGGAGCCACATGGACCTGATCTCTCGTGCACAGGGCATTTCAGGGACCACCATCAATTCTCCTGAGACCTGGTCACATGCTTGCATCCAACCACCTGCTGTGCCTCTAGAAGCTCCTCCCACAGAACAGCCTCTGCTCTCTTGCCAGCTTGGAGATCACTGGATAAAGGCAAGTCACCACAGACGCAGATACTGCACTTCACTCGCAGAACTTCTTGCAGAACTTCTCACCGATATGTGGTGTGTTCGCTGAAACTTTTGAGGGCAGCACACATGCCTTATGCACACTAGGTTTGAGAGCTGCACGTCCCCTCCACAGATGGTTTCAATCATCATAGACTCCTCCCTCCTTTGTTCATCTAGCTAGTGACTTGCAGCCTGCCCTGCGTAAGCCAGTGAACTCATCTTAAAACTAGACCAAGGGCTAGGAGATGGCTTGGTCGGTAAAGCGCTTGCTGGGCAAGCATATGAGTGTGAGTTCGATTCCCTAGAACCTATGGAAAAAGCTGTGCATGACGGCAGCGAAGGACTGGGAACAGAGTCCCACGTCTTGTCACCGAGCTTGCTGCAAGCTGCCCAGATTCTACCCACCTGGATTGGTCTGCCCTGGATTTTCTCCATGCATGGGAAAAGAGTGCCTGTTCTGTTTGCAGAAGCCTTGGCTTAGTAAAAAGAGCAAAACCATCAGACTAAGGCTAAGGAGGAAGTTAGCTATGGCTTCCCACCCACTGCCCTTCTAGAAGCCGCCACTGTGTGCTGCTGGGACCCTCGGAAGGACCTCAGGAGTGAGCTTCGTAAGTCTGGTAGGGATTCCTTGCTTTCTCCTTAGCTGTCTAAATACTGCCTGGTTCTTTCAAGATCCACTCAGCTGTGACTGAGACACTGTCCCCACACCGCAGGACAACATGGAAATCAGCTCTGTTCCCCACATGGAAAGTGTCTGCTCATTCTGTGAAGTGAGGCTGCTTTTAGCTAAGCCAGACTCCTCGTTCTCCTCATCCATGAACCTGATTCCTCCTCTACGGTCATGGCTCCTGTCAGCAGCTTTCCAGGGGGACAGACCATGTTTAACCAGCACTGCCAGATTGGTCCCACACAGCGTCTCCCTCCTCTGTGGCCCTTCCTAGAAGTTCAGAGAACCTTTTAGCTTCTTTCATCTGCCCCTCTGTCTAAGACAGTTTTGTCTCTCACACACAGCAAAGAGAGGGCCTGGTTGAGATCAGGGCACCTGCACACGGGTGTGCTCTGCCACGGCCCCACTGCTCGCTGGGCTGTCATCGGGCTGTGTGGCCATGGTACCCAGCTTCTCCCGTATAAGCCTGAGCAAAAGAGGAGTTGACTCTGCTCATCGTGAGATGAATGCCTCAGGCTGGCACGGCAGATCCTGGGATGCACCCTGGAGTCCGCAGAGGGGGCCAGAGACCAAGGAGGCCTGTTCTGCATAAAACATACAGCAGAATGAATCAACGCAGAGGGACCTGCTTCCTTTCTCAGAGACACCAGAGGCCACCTGGTCCTGGACACGGTGTGATCTAGTGCTGGCCTGATTTCTCTGTGGTCCTCTTGGCTCTCTGCCTTTGCCATGGGGTTGGCTGTCTCCAGCGTCGCAGCTGGGAACCACCCTTTGGCCTCATGTTCTTCCCTTCTCATTTTAGGCACCTCGAAGTCCCCCAAACACCCCAAGACCAAGTCCTCAGCACAAAGATTTATTTTCCCAAGAGGGACAAGGGCAGGGAAAAGGAGACAAAGACTGGAGATGGGAGATGAAGGAGGAGGGGACGGGAACAAGGGAGAGGCGGAAGTATTTGTCCTGGAGGGACAAAGAACTACCTCTGGATAGAGAGGACACAGACGCAGCACATTGAAAAATGGCAGTTTATAGAGGGGAAAGGGGAAAAGCCCATGTTAGGATGAGTTGATTGGTTCTGATTGGGTGTGTTAATTGGGGCGTCAAAAGAGGGCTTTTAATTGCTGGACTTCAATACTTCGATAGCTCGACCTTGGCAGTTAGTCTCAGGGGAAGGAAGTGGCCAATAAAGGAATTATTATGGCTAGCTTTAGGGATGCACTAGTTTTTAGTGAGGGAGAAGAAAATGGGTAAGAAAACCGTATGCAATGTTTGCCAGGCTCTGGTGTGGTGTGTGTTTGCCAGGCTGGAGCCTGTTCATCTTGGAAAACCAAGGACAATACCATGTCAGTTCATATCCCAGACAATATTTAGCTTTAAGATTCACTCTGCTACCCGAGCTGTGTCGACGGGGAAGGGGGGTGTTGGTCCCAGCCACCGCCTTTCTCCATAGTCCTGGTGTACAGTGGTAAGGGAGGAACAGATCCAGCAGCCTCTGCTTATAAAGGTCCTGCTCTCTCAACTTCTATACTTCTTCATGGGAATGCAGGGTGCAGGCTGTTTCCCTCTATGATACCAAACAAAAACAAACAAACAACCTGTTGTATTTCCAAATGCTAGGAACCTCATTCTTGACCCTTTCTTTGTGTACCACAATCAGTAAGATGCTCAGACCAGGACGGCCTCACACCTTGCCTCCCAGTTCATGTTTACTCTTTGTTCTCTGTGGGAGAGCAAGTCCTTGCTGAGATGAACCTTGTACGTCTTTCAGACTGTCATTGACCCATAAATCCACTGGACCTACTAGAATGTGGCCTGGGGACACAGAACATCCTGGTCCCTTGCCATGGTCTGCTCAGTCTGTGGTGGCAGAGGATGCCGGGCATCCTTGGATATTGTTGAGCTCTGGGCATCTTTATTTGTGATTGGGAGTGGCAGTGGGAGGTCCCTGGTTGGTCCAAGATTTTATTCCAAGAACCATATTCTTCTAGTTCCCTCTCTAGAGCCATAAAAAACTTCTCCATTGGTCCTGTTGCTGGAGAGGGACAGACTTCCCAGAACTTGTCATGACTGCCAGTATGGCTTCTGTGATATGAGGTAGCTCAAAAAGTCCTGCCCTACTGTCCCTCACACAATAAAGGGGATCAGTCACCACCCACCACAGGGCTAAGAGAATTCGGCATTGATGCCCTGGGCCAGAGCTTTGATTATGCCCAGTTAAGGATGGGATATGGGGGTTCCAGTAGCTGCCACTGGCCACGCAGTACTGAGCTTGTGTGGGATAATGTCCTTGAAGGATCCTTGTTACCCATGATGATCACTTAGCCCATCTTTGTTTTTAAGCAACCCTGCAGGCTCTTTTCTCAGCTCTCATGGCTGGACTTCTAGGTTAGTCGGACCCGCATTTCTTGCTGGAAATCCTCCACTCCCCAGGGGCAGCCCTCAGCTGGCAGTTTAGACCTTGGAAGCAGGAAGAAAGGGCAGAAGGAGCCCATTTTGACTTTGTGCAGATCCCAGCAAAACCTAGTACTCACAACCACAGATGCCTGGTGACAGTCAGAGAGCCCACAGTGTTCTTTCTCACAAGCAGTCCTCCCTCCCGGGCCCTGGCCACCTTATAAAGTAATACAAATGGCACTTTCAAAGCAGATAGAGGCTCGTAGGCATACGTGCGCCCACACATAACACAAGCATGGGCATCTTCGTGACTCCAAGAATCCTCACCGACGCCTCGCTAAGCTGTTGCTCCCATTCGCTCTCTTTCTTCTCCCTTTCCTCTCATTGTTAGACAAAGATAAAAGGAGCAGTTCTCTCCATTCCTACTCTCTTGCTTAGCATAACGGACAGCCTATCTGTAGAATCAACACCATCCACTAAACCAAACTTATCCCACCCCATTTCTAAGGCAGCCAGGGGCGGCGCCTTTATTTGGATAATATTTCTTGGTACTCCCAAAGGATTCCTGACAGAGTGCAAGTTGCTAGTTGCTATCCTGCTGGGTTGCTTGGCTCCTACCAAAGGGACGGGATATTTGCCCCAGGCCCCAGCGGATGGTCTGGAGGCTCTAAGCAGAGCTGTGTCAGCCCCAGCCCTTCACAGCAAACATGGCGTTCCAGAAGCGCAGAGCCAGCCTCCTCCCACCTTCGCCCACCATCGCTATCAGCTGGGGATATATTGTGACACAGCTAACACCCCACAGACAGCCGCATGAAAACACTCATTAGCATGTTAGAGAGGTTTCATCTTGTCATGCTGTGAAGCTTCTCTCTGCATCCATACCCGGGCAAATGGGGACTGGCACGAGATGTGTTGCTGTAGGGTGGCCAGGGAACCAGGCCTCAGGGGTCACCCCGTACCCTGGCTCATATGGTAGGGGCCAGCCAGACTTTGGAGGGTCTGTCTGTCCAGACACAAGAGTGCTATTTGAAGACATCCTACCTAGCCAGACATTGTTGGAAGGTACAGGAACATGGAGTGTCACCAGACAGCATGGTGGCTGGATTACAGTCCTGCCCCAGCTCCAATGTGCATACTGTTCCGGAGATGTGTGAGATGTGACACCTGGAGGTCACAGGCCATATGCTGAGAAGCAAGGGCTCAGAAGCCATCCTACTTCAGTGCCTGGGACATGGGAATGGGTACAAAATATTCTACAGAAATGAGCAGGTCCCTGTGTCTCTTGGCTGGGCCAGGGTCCAGTGGACTTTCCTGCCCTCCTGTGTAGCCCCATCTAGGCTGAGTGTCCAGAGAATCTCTAAGGAAAAGGATAAAGGCCTTACCCTGGAGAAGCTTCAAAAGTCCTCCAGGCTCACCCCCCCCCCCGCGCCCCCGTGGAGTCAAACACTAAGATGATCCTCCTGCCTCTGTTTGCAGCTGGTTTCGCCATGTGACTAAGGAGCATGCCACATCCCGCCACCAGCAGTGGCCCTGCCCAGTGTCAGTCAGGGTTTAGGTCTGATTAGATAGGCAAGGGGAGCAGGGCTATACTTGGTATGAGATAGGCTACCCCTTAAAGGATAAATGGACACATGAGAGACCTGGGTTCTGCATGTACCTTTGGCCAAGTTCCTCTAACCCAAGGGGAAATGGGGAGGAGAGTCTGAGGAGGGAAGGGATGCCTCTTGGGCAGAGTCCACAACCCAAGGCCTCAGCTGGCTAGGGATGGCTGGTTGCTTAATTCTAGTTGTGCAACCCGGCAGGGGCCAAGGCTCTACATTCACACCTGGGGTCCTTATCCCAGGCTCCTTGCTGGCCAGGTCCTTATATCTTTCCTTCCTCACAAGCCTCCACACGTACTGAGCCAGCCAGGAGACACCAGTGAACAGAGAAGGTCCAATGTCTGCTCTGCTCCCCTCACCCAGACAAATGGGCTGCCTCCTGGCAGGAACAACAGATCTGTCTCCTGCTGAGCGCCACACACAAACCCATCTCATCCAGGTACTGAGATCCATCTCCTCTATCTCCTAAATTTATAGATGGCTGCTATGTGTGCCCTCCAGAGAAGATGCGTTAGAGACGATAAAGACGGCGCCAGCTCCAGACAAATGCTGGCTTGTGATTTAAAGCAAAAATGTAGGCTTGTAGGCAGCTATGCCAGGAAAGCAGCAGAGCCCTAGTGAAAGATGCTTCGGCCTATTGGGCCCTCATGGCTCCCCAGTTCACTGCCTGGCTTCTGGTGGCCTCTTGTTACAGGTAGCTAAAGACCCCCAGGGGAAGCTTGTGAAAGACGAGGCTGCCTGGGGAGGCTCTAGGCCTTTGGATTCTGTATCTGCCATACAGCAACCTCTGTCTCTCAGCTTCCCTGGATAGTTGATTATGACTAAGGAAGACTAATGATCCCGCCCAGCTGTCCAGGACTTGACACAGCTCTTCTCGGAGATTGGCATTAGAAAGACTCCTGCATTTCTGAACTACCCTGCCTAGAGTGAAGGACCCATCTCTTCCTTGAGATACCCGAAGTAAACACCATGCTTCCACTAGAATCTGGGATTTATTCTTTCTCCGTTCTGTCCAGACCACTGAGAACTCACAGCAAAGGCTCTGGAGGTGTTCCCCCTCTGCTCACACCCTGCATAGCTTCTGACGCACAGGGTATTCCTTAGACAGCCTTGGCCATGCTACCCTGGCTCTCCAGAGAGTGTCCTCCGTAGAGAATGGGTAGAGCAACTCCCACTGGCCTGCCTTGAGACAGGACAGTGCCTCATCTGCCCTAGGCCACTTCACCTATAGGATGTGCCCTGAAATCCTGGCCTCTCAGTCCTTTCCCAGAGATGGCTGCTCTTCGGTGCTTAACCCAGTTATGGGAAAGTGGCCCTGAGTGCTGGGAGCAGTCCACTGAAGCCAGAATAGAGCACTGTGCCAAAATCTGAGCACCAGGGTCTCCCGTTTATCTTGAAACATACAGAAGTTGTTCTGTGCAGCACACAAGGGCAAGCCTATAGGCCATGCCCCCCAGAGGACTGAAGTGGCTCAGTTTTCGCTACTTGGAACAAGCTGGTCATTGGCCTGCTTAAAATCCTCTCCAGGTTTACAATGGGCCTGGGCAGAGAGGGCACATGCCACAAAGCGGCTCACCTGCTTCTCCCAAATCTACAGCTCGCCCCTGTGATATAGAAGTCTGTGCTTCTGTTGGTTTGGGTTAGCATGAATGTGTATGCAGTATGTGTGTGTGTGTGGAGCGGGGTGGGGAGGGGTAGGCCAGAAGATGACCCCAGTGTCTTCCTTAATCACTCTCTATCCTATTTGAGATCGGGTCTCTCAGTGGGTCTGGAACTTACTGATCTGTCTAGACTGCCTGATCAATAAACTCCAGAGATGCTCCCACCTCCCCGTTCCCAGGAGAACATGGGTTATAGGCAAACACAGTTGTTGAACAGAACCCTATATCCCCTGGGAGGAAGGTCAGGCCAGAGATTGAGAGAGGGACTCTAAAATCAGAACCTCCCATTTGAAAATGCCTGGGTGGAGATATGGCTCAGTTGGTATGAGGCCTAACATTCAGGAAGCCCTGGGTTCCAACCCAGGTCCCCATGCCTGCCATGGCTCCCATGTGGGAGTCAAAGGACGACCCGAGGGACTTGTGGGGATTTAACTCAGGTGGTCAGGCTTGGCAGCAAGCTCCTTATCCCTGTTAAGCCACATCACCAGCTGCTGTCCCAGAGTAAAAAGAATTCTTACCTTACCACACAGTCTTCTTAAGTAGCACTACGTAGACACCCTTTGGCTTCGGAGCACATTTATAGACAGGCACACTATACATTCTGGCTGGGCTACCGTACACTGTAGTCTTTGTACATTCCCTGACCACAGGGCTGCCAGGAGCTACTGCTGCCCGGCGTTGCAAGTTAGGGCCGGACTGCAAGGCAGTGGGCATGGAAAGGGTCAAAATGCAAGCTTGGAAGTATATTTTCTGAGCACATGTGGCTGTTATATTATTCTAAAGCTGAACACTTGTGCTGGTGAGCCCGGGTGACACGGAGGTGACAGTACAGAGCTATGGGCAGTGTTAGATTCTTATTGCCATGTGTCCCCTTCCCCTCCCCTGTCTCCACACTGGCACACTTCCATCTTCCATACACTGTACACACCACAAGACACTAAGGGAAATTTTGCTGCAAATAGACAGTTGCATTTTTAAAAGATCAAAGGCGTAGATGAATGTGTATGTGGCCTTGTATCCACAGCTTTTGGTCAGAAACCTTTAGCCCAGACTGCTGGTGTATCCGTGAGATGTTTGTGAGTGGATCGAGCTGCCGCTGCCTGCTAACATGTGAACTATTAAACTTCTGATTTCCAGACAACACAGTTGGGAGTTGCTCCAAAGAACCATTCTAAACCGGTCCACTTCCCCCCATATCCTTTCTTTTTCACTACCTCTTGTGGGTGGTGGGCTAAAAGGGAGCTTAAAGCGTTTAAAAACCATCATTAAAAATAGGTTTAAAAAAATTAAAGCTACAGTCTGGGATGCAGCTGGTGGTGTCCTGTCCTGTGAGCCATGGAAGCCAGAAAGCATCTTATCCAACCCTCATTCTAGATGCACAGAGACACTGAACCTCCCAGAGGGACAGGATGGGCCTGTGGTCCCATCATGAATCTGCAGCAGACTCGGGCATTGGTGCAGACCCATACCTTCCCTCTCTCCTGACCAGGCACATTCTGACCAGGCCTATCTTCCTGGCTTTGTAGAATCCCTAAGATTGGGCCATTTATGAAGAGCAGAGACTTGTCCCCTGCCAGTTCTGAAGACTTTAAGACCAAGAGCAAAGCAGCAGCAGGTCTTACGTCTGGGATGGGGCTGCTCTCTGCTTCCAGGACAGGCCTTGGGGCACTTTAGGGGATGAATGTTGTATTCTCACAGGGCAGAAATTGGAAAGGTGGGAAGGGGTATCCTAACAAGGCTTTCACAGTGGCTCACCCTGTCCCAAGGACAGAGACTTGTGACACTTCCTAGATGTACATCCAAGTCAAGTGCTATGTGACCACAGAGGTGTTTCTGCTAGGTGGGGAGCTGATACAGACTCCCTGCATATCCAGCTACCCAGGGACCTCATGTCTGTGGGACTTGGGGCCAGTTGTGGGTAGAGACTTCAGACCTGGCACTTCGACCAGACTGGGCACTCATGTTTCATGGGATCCACGCGGAATCTGCTGAGCTCTGTTGGATAAGAGACCAGACTCGAGGTCTTGGAGTTGGGAGCAAGTTTCCACAGAAATCTTACTGTCCAAGATGTTGAGCACATTGAATGCACCCTAGCATAGCTTCCCCACCCCAGGAGGCCAGCGGCCTAGGATGCTGCTCCGGGTCTCCCACAGAGATCACTTCATGGTTCTTATAGGAGTCAGGTATTGGGCCCTGCTCAGGCTTGGAGACCAAGGACTACCTGGAGTGGTGGCGTCTGTGTTGAATGATCAGGTACACCTATGTCTAGGGTCCTGAAAATCTTGTCTTCTCCCAACAACCAGCACACATGGTTGTACCCTCCTTGTACCTGTAGCCTTCCAACTGCTGGAGAGGGTCAGAAAAGACCCACGGTGGCAGTAATGTCCCTGTTCCTCATGGTGCGCTCAGGCTTCCTCTCATCAGAACTCCTCTGCCAGGCTCTGTTCCCCCAGAGGACTGAGGACTAGTTACCCCGGACATATCCACAAGGCACAGTGGCCAGACTGCTTATACACTCACTGGACACCATGCTCCAAGGTGCTGACCTTGGGCCCCCAGTGACCTGTCTTCATTTCTTGACCCCCCCAGCAAGCTAATGCCTGCACAAACCTCTTTCCTCGTTCAATTCTCTTTTCTGTAAGAAGACTCGGGTTGCTTTCCTTCAGCTTCTGCTGCTCATTTTTTCAGTGCTCACATGTTTTCCAAGGATTACTTGTTGAAAAGGAACGGAAGCTAGACCAGTGGGAGCACAGGCTCCAACCGAGAGGCCCCAGCGAGAATCCTGCCCCCATGCTCCCATGGTCAATGCCCACACCTCCGTGTCCAAGTCTATGCTGTCCAAGGCAGTGATGTGGCAGCTTCAAGGTTGCTAAGTCTGGTGAGACACTGGCCATGAGATGCTCTGTGGGGACGCACCTGGGCTGGTGAGATGGTGCAGCGTCTGGTTGCCATGGCAACACTGCCAGGCTGCCCATCTTCTGTAGAAATGGGTCACACGCTCGCCTCCTCTACGGTTTTGAACTTCTGTAAGATAATGATGATGATCTCCAAGTGCATGCTGGCCTGCTGCTGTGAACTCTTCCTCTTGGCCACTTTCTGAGCAGTGTGTCACCGTAATGAGCCACTAGTCAGAGAAAGGAGGGTCCCAAGGAAGGACGTTTGTCACCTCAGGGGGCCAATTTATCTCTGTATTCCAAAGTTAGCCACAGCCTGTAATGAAAGATGAAACAACTGCATACACAGCCACGGAAGTCCTGCTCTAAGTCTGACTTTGAGCCTCACTGTGACATGTGATGAGTAAGGCCGATGGGCCTTGTTATGGTAAGCGTCCAGTCCATCAAAGTCTCCCTCCGTGTCTGCCTAGGGCCCAGACTACTGAGGACCTACCACTCACTCACACCCTAAGATGGAACAAACTAAAAGCCTGTGTATTTTGAAGCATTTATAAGCCCTGAGGTACAGGTATAGGCAGATGTAGCACGGCCTCCTTAAGAGAGAAGAGTGGGCCACTTTTCCATGGCTTTGGAGATGCCAGAAAATCAGAAGAGACATTGCAGTTTACTGGGTTTACTGGCTGGGCTGGGCTGGGCTGGGCTGGGCTGGGAGACACACAGAGGTCGTTTCCCAGGCTCCGTGCAGGTAAGCTCAGGCAGGGTGGGACACCCGAGGTGAAGGGCGGAGGCAACTGTCCACCCCTCCTCATCTTCCCCAGGCACAGAAACCCTGAGTTCTGGTGGGTTGGCCACTAGCCTATAGATTTCCAAGCCTCCCTTGCAGTAATGGGTGGGCAGGTGACTGGCACTAACCAGTGGGACAAGCAGGATGTCATACTTGCCCTTGGGAGCCTCACCCAAAAGCCAGCTAGTTAGTAGCCTAGATCCAGTTTTGACCTGTGCTGTGACCTGCTGCTTGGAGCTGGCACGTGATGGCTGAGTGCCAGATGCTTTCCTGGCCACAGGACGGCAGACACGGGCAAATGGGTCTGTCACCCATGTGCTCTGATACCCTTCGTCCTTGAACACCCATCCGCAGGGATGACCTCTATGGTGGCTTTTGCTTCTGACTACCGTGTTCACATAAGTCTGAGAATGAGGCTCCCAGAAGGGAGTGTGAAGCGTTCTGTTGAACATGATTTAATGGTTCACACCTGTAGCGGAGCACGCAGGAGACCCAGCATTCTGGCCTAGCCTGACTCTGTCCCTGAGGGGACAGCCAGTGGGAGCATTATGAGAGGGGGCCATCTATCTTCCTGACAGACCCTCCCAGACTCATATCAAAAGTTAGTGTGTCCCTGGCGGCCCTCCGAGGCAATGGAAGGAGTTCATCAGCGAAGACTGTTCTGTATGAGGCTGGCTGTGGTGGGCACAGAGAGTCCATGGTACCTCAACCCTCCTCTCACACTTCTGACTGAGGTGCTTCCTCTCAGGCATGGGGAGGGGGGAGCCCAAGCCTGGCAAAGGAAGTGCTGAGCAGAGAGCCACCGAGGTTAGGAGGACGTGAGGGACGTGTTTAGGAGTCAAGGGTCCTACACACTCGTGTGAAGAAGGGGTCTGGAAGGATTTATCATTCTCGGAGCCTCCAGGGGTCCTGTGCTGGAAGAGGACAGAGGACCCTGCCTGGCATGCAAGCTGAGGAGAGAAGCCCGCCATCCTGCTCCCAGCTGTGCTACTTGTCTGAATGTGACACTTAGGACCCGGACTTGAGCTCCTTGGGGGCTGGGATGGGCCTGACCCACCCTTATGCTGATCCTGACAAGGGTCGGTCCCAGAATAGGTGTTATTTGGCAGTGTGTTTAAATTCAAGCGCCTTAGCCTGCTCAGTAGTGGCTCAGACCTTGATTTTCCTTGCCTGCCTGTCCTACATTCTTGAAGTCACTTTCTCTGTTGTCAAGGCCACCCCATAGCTTCAGGGTTTGAGGCAGGAGTCTGGGAAGGAGCCCTGGACAGGGATGGCTACCAAACTGGGCTACAGACGGCAGAGCAACCACCTCCTGGGTTTTGTCGTTTCCTCTGAGGCAGCAGGGCCTCTTCTGGTCCTCTGGAATGTGAGGGGTGCCTTGTGGTCCCTAGACCCCCCAGGATAGCTCTGTGGGCCAGGTTCTGTCTGCGTGACTCACCGTCTCTGGGAGCTCTGGGAGCATCACGGAGGTTTTTTCCACTGCCGCCTCCTGCAGAGTCCTCCTCTTCTTGGTAACTTAATTAGCTCTCTGTTTCCCAAACAGGGGAAGCGTGACTCAGCACTATCACACCATCTATATTTGTCCCTTGCCCCCATGCCAGGTGCCTGGTAGCCTAATCCTTGGAGAAATTAGATCATGAGGTTAGGGAAGGATTTGAAGGTGTCCTGGCCACAACCAGGATGCTCTACTTGGCTCCCAAAAGGTCTGTCAAGGAAGACCTGAAGCCTCTCCCTCACTCATCCCTCTTCCTGACTCCAGTAGGAACCTCTATCTAAACAGCTGGTGGAAGTGGCCATCAAAAACAAAGCAGCATCACTCTATCATCCCCCTTGGGCACTGGTGCCAAAAGGCCCTGTTTCCAGCTGAGTGTCAAGGGCAACTGTCTCTCTTTCCTCCCACAAACTTTAGCAAAGAGCTGCTGGGGCCCTCTGGCCACAGCTTGCATCTCCATGGCCTGGGCCCGAGCCCTGATGCTTCCCACATCTCTTCTGTTTACCATTTGGGTTTTGCCATTTCCTCTGACTTATCATATATCCGAGTGCCAGGCCTGGCTGCACCCCGCCCCCTGCCCCTTGAGGATGTGGTATGTTCACTGAGGGATGCCCTGAAGGACCCTGGGAACCCTGCTCTGCATCCCAGCAGGGCCTTGCTGAGCTCCTAGATTCAGCAGGGAAGCAAAATGCATTGGAACAGCAGCAGGTAGTATCTTGGGTGACCAGGTAACAGGTTGTTAAAGGAACAGACCTCTCTCTCTCTCTCTCTCTCTCTCTCTCTCTCCCAGAAGCCCTTGGCATTAAGCACACACATAGTCCCTTCACCTGGAGGCGAAATGGCTCTGTTGCTCTTTGGGAGGAGCCCAATGCAGGTGTCTGAGCTGGTGTGTGTGTGTGTGTGTGTGTGTGTGTGCTCCTTATTTCTGCATATACCCACTTTTCTTCCTCAGCCTTGTTCTCCTAGAGTGGAATGGGGGTGGGGGTGGGGGTGGGGGTGAGGGTGAGGTGCTGCATCCAGGCAGGGACCTCAGCTCCATTGCAGTTGACAGGGTCACTATAGTGCCGTGGTTCATGTGAGACACTTTGTCTGAAGCCCAAGGTAGGGCAGTATGTTTACTCTGAGTCAGGAACCATGCCTTCCTCCTGTGTAGCTCAGATCCATCCTGCCTCTCTTTAAATCCCTCTGTCCTAAAGATCAGCACAGATGCCTCCTTCTCCCTCCCTCTCTTCTCTCCGTCTGTCCACCTGTCAGTTTAATCCTATCCTCTTGGCATGACCACATCCATTCCATAAGTGGCCCCTAACCATCACCATTCCAAGGATGTAAATGAATCACATCAGCCAAGGCTCCCTGGCACAGAGCCCCACCCCTACCCTCAACCCCCCCCCCACCTCGCCCCCCACTCCCCCTTCCCCACCCCCACCTCCACCCCACAGATTCTAGGGCAGCAGAATAGTTTCTTTTCAGCATCCCCACTGTCTTAGCTTTGAATTCCTTTACTTCAAGCCTGCTGCCCTGCCACCGAGGTTCACGAGGTTCACATGGTGCCATCACGCTGAGCCCGCTCTCAGATGTCCTCTTGGGGGGACGGTGAACTCTGGAGATCATGTGTGTCTCCCTCAGGTTCAGGGCTTTGCCTGGTGGCCAAATCCCTGCCATGCCCCAAGGGCCTTTAGAGCCGCTCACCTGGCTGAGGCGCTGGGTGCTTTATTTCTGTGCACCTGTACCAGAGGGCTGAGGGGCAGTGCTATCATCCCTGGCTGCGAAGCGTAATTATAGATGTAGAATAAATGACGTGTTAACATAGCCAACTACCCGCCGCCTCTCCCGTGTCATTAGCAACCAAATGACACGGCCAGATGCTCCTAAATGGGCTACTGAGGTGGCGATGGAGGACCTACCAGCCTGGGTCAGAGGTCGGGGCTGTTCAACCCTGCTTGCTTCTCACCTGCAGCTACTCCCCCACTCTTCCCTTTACTCTTCCTCAGCCTTGTTCTCCTAGAGTGGGATGGGGGTGGGGTCTGAAGGGAAAGCTTGATCAGAGGTGAGGCAGCCCCTGACGCAGGCATTCCGGAAGTTCAGCCCCTGACCCTCAGTCCACTCGGAGTCTAGTATCCCTGGATGAAAGAGTGTTCCCTGGAAGTCTGTGAGCTGAGATGGAAGACTATGGGACCAGCCAGCAGCAGGTTAGGATGTAACCGCCGCACACGGGCACACACATACCAGCTCATGCGATGGAACACAATCTTCACTCTCTGGACAGATATGAGGCTAATGGTATTACGGTGGCTTAATGAGACTCACCTAGCCAATGTCCATTCATGAAAGGATTAAGAGAGGGCCTGCTGAAGATGACATGTAAGCTCTAAGCTGGGTGTCACATACATGCACCCCTGCAGCCCTGAAAACCTTGAGGAAGCCTCTCCATCTGGGTATCAGAGACTGCAGCTCAGAGAGGGTCAGTCATCTGTTCGAGGTCACACAGCCTTGCAGCTGGCCTCTTCAGCCCAAACCAGCGTTTCCTGCTATAGTCTAAGAGGTACAGAGAGGTAAGGTTTTTGTTTTTAAACTCAGAGTGGCAGGGAAAAATCAGAAAAATGCAGCCTGCTAGTCATATCATGGAGCTACAAAATGGGGGCTGGCAGGCAGGCTCTTTCTCAAACAGGAAGTGAATCTCAGCACAGCACAGGCAGAATCCAGAGGCTGGGGAACTCTTCTGAAGTTAGAGGGAGTCCATTCAGTTGTCCCCCAAACAGTGAATGTGTCCCCCAAACCCCGAGGGCTGTGGCGATGAGTCACCATCCTGTCATCCTCTTCGGCCTTCACTTCTCAGAAAAGCCCACCCCTTCCCTTGTTTGTCTCGAGACCGCCCAGCAGCCTGGGGACATTTAGGCCGTAAGTCAAGCGTTTTATATCCAGAAAGAGAGAAGGCGGCTTCCCTGAACTCATCGCTCTGATTTATAAAGTCAGCGAATTCTGCGCAGCTCACGGTGGCCAGTGTTTTATGTTGCCCTTTTATATGCACAATCCATTTTACGACTTGTTTAAGAAAGAGACAGGAAAATGCATGCCTTTCCTGTGTAGAAAATCGGCAGGCCCAGCGTCTCCAATCAATAAAATCGCATTCTGCTGACTTTGAGCAGGAAGCTGAAATGTCTTTGCAGGGGGTGTACTCCAGCTGCGGGTGGGGCAGCCAGAGGGTTCTTGGCTTTGATGTTGATTTATTGAACAAACAAACAAACAAACAAACAAATGGATCTGGCGATTCTCGGATGGTGCAGGCAGGGTGAGGCTCACACTCCTGGAGAGATTCTGGGGAGCAGAGCAAGTCTCCCAGTGCTGTTCCTCAGGGTGAGGTACAGCCTGCAAGGAGTCAAGGGGCAGAGGCTCCAAGCCACCCAGATTTAAACACTTTAGAGTTTGTGGTTTGTGAGGAGGTGGGGGGGACACCCAACCCTGTCATGTGTGCACCTTACAAATTTTCTCTTTGCGGTCTGTATTTCTCTTGTCTTCTGGTCACTCTATGTCCCAATGATAGTTTTATGTGAGCATACTGGAAGGTATCAGGTGTATACCCGTATATGTAGACATGTCTGAGACATAATCAAATTCCTTCCTCACAGAGCCTGTAATTGGGCACAAAGTATGGTACAGCTAGACCCTGAGTCCGAAGGGAGTTAGGTAGGTTGGGCAGTTGTGTTGAAGATGCAGCCCTGATTTGGACCCCGAGGCCCTGAGCTAATCCCAGCCATCAGGAACACGGTGGGTAGAGCAGAGCAGGGAGGAGTCCGGGCTGGATCTGCTTCTGCCTCCCCACCCTTCTCGGCAGACTACAAACCTCAACAAGAGGAATAACTTCAGTCTACCACTTGGCCTCCTGAACCGGGGCCACCACTGGCCATCCAAGCTGTGATTTAGGCTTTGACAGCTGCTCCCTGTCTCTGGCCAGAGTAGCTCCTCTGACCTTTCACTTTCAGGACTATGGAACCCAGGGTTGGAGTTGCTGCACCCCCCACACAGCAGTTAGCCAACGGTCTGTGACTTGGCCTACAGTCTTGAAGCCAACCAAGGGTCATGATAGCTTTGCCCACCCCACCTGGAAACTGCTCCTGTCCCTGAACTCGTGGTTCCTCATTCCCCTGCCTCCACCTGCCCTCAGATCTGGCTTCCCCGTTCCCCTGGCTTTTTGTGGACCCTCCCCTCAGCCTGCATCTCCTTCACTTGTGCTGAGAGCCACTGTGGCTCTCAAGCCCCTCAAGCTCCTCCAAATCCTCCTCAGGCTCCCTCCCTTGCCCTTCCTCAAAACCTTTGTGTTGCCTTCCGAGTTTTGGGATCCTTCTTGCATGATCTTGGCCACTCAGGTTGTTGGATTCGTCCTACCTTGAGCTCGTGTTCTCTCACCTTGACCCCACCTCCCTCTCCCTTTCTACCTTCGATTGATCTCCATGGCTTACCCAGGTCTCTCTGCTGACTGCCTGGGAGCACCCCGGGGCTCCTGGACATGTCCCCTCCTCCCTGCTCCTGTCTGGCACTGACCTCCACTCCTGCTTGACTAGCAGCTTTGAAGCACCACCCTCTGCATACACTTTCCCTTCCTCGGGTCCCAGACATAGCATCCCTGGGCAGATGGAGGCTGCCTTTCCTCTACATATCTCTGGCTATTTTTGTATCTTTCCCCTCTCTTACCACCAAGTTCTTTCTTTGCCCCTTCTTTAGACTCAGCTTCTACTACTACCATGTGAGTGTTTGGGGGGGGGGCTCAGTTCTCCTGGAACCTTGGGACCAATTGGGGGTGGGGTGGTGGGGATATCAGCAGCCATGCCAGGAAAGCCCAGAACAGTGGCCAGGAAAGCTGTATGGAGAAGCTCGGATTATGAGTGTTGTTTTTGAAACAACCAGTTGCATCTAATCAAATAATGGTTCCTGTAACTCACAGCTAATTTGTTTCCAGGATCAACCTTGCGAGCCTGCTCCAGTTGGGATCTGTTTGCTGCCTCTTGGTGTCTGCACAAGTCGCCTCAGCTCCTCATCCCACTTTGCCTGCTCTGAATAATTCACACATACCAAATTGCTTCTCGCTCCTGCTGCTGAAGCCTGGCAAGAGAGCTGAGCGGGATGGGTTGGGGCCAGGAGATGGCTTTCTTCTACCTTCCTTGACCAGGGAGGGACTTTGGCCATCTGAAGCTAGAGCAAAAGGTAAGAGGCTTGGGAGGCATGGGGGAGCCTCTGTGCATTCTTTGCCTTGACCCGAGGTTCTCTTCCCACAGGTAGAGAGGATGCATACAAGGAATACAGCCTTGTCTGATGACACTGGCTCCTCAGAGGGTCAGGGCTGGAGCATTTGCAGGCTTGAGGTCAGTCTGGGTTACATATGAGTTCAAAGCCAACCTGAACAGTACAGGGAGACCCAGTCTCAAGCTAACTAGAAATGAGCTAGGGATGTGATCTGCAGTACAGCAAGCAGAGCCCCTCAGCAGCCCCTGGTGTGTCTGACAGGCCTCCCAGGAGAGGACAAGAGACAGAACCTTAGTATCTTGTGCCTCAAGGGAGGACAAGCTATTCCTGGCTCCCCATCAACTTGAGCGCACAGTGTCTCTCCAGCTCTAGACATGTCTGTTAAGCTGTAATGAAGGTTCTGGAAGCCAAGTGTAAATTCCTGCTGGATTTCAGTCTCCCCAGCAGGAAGCAGTAGTCTTCCTCTTCTTCTTCTTCTTCTTCCTCCTCCTCCTCCTCCTCTTCTTCTTCTTCTTCTTCTTCTTCTTCTTCTTCTTCTTCTTCTTCTTCTTCTTCTTCTTCTCCTCCTCCTCCTCCTCCTCCTCCTCCTCCCCCTCCTCCTTCTCCTCCTTCTTCTTCTTCTTCTTCTTCTTCTTCTTCTTCTTCTTCTTCTTCTTCTTCTTCTTCTTCTTCTTCTTCGTACCCAGTGGCCACCCATCCTCCATCTGTCCGCCTAATCAGAGCTTGCCAGCTTGGGCCCCATATCATTCTAGAGCAAATTCACTCCTTGGAAATCTCACAGCAGCCCAGTATGTCCTGTAGGGTGTGAACAGTCCAATGCCCAGGCTACCCTGGGGGTACTCCTGAGAGCCTGCTACCAGATTGATACCTCTGTGTGGTGGTGTTTGTGTTTATGTGGTACTGACCTTACGTGGCCATGGTCCTAAAGCAAGCGCGTGGTGCGGAGCAGGTGCCAGGCCATCCTTCCAGGAAAGACAAACTAACTCAACTGTGGCAGGACATGTGTAGAAAAACACAGTCCTCATGGGTGCCCGTCTCCCCTGTAGCTCCAGTCCTCACTGTGGGGGAATGTGGACTTTACTAATGGGTTGGCTGTACTGAGCCCCTCCCTCATGCCAGGACTACTCTGGGCCCCTGGGAGAGCTGAGAACCAGGAGGGAATTTCTGACTTCTGCTGGGTTGGCATCAACATCTGTAGGGGACCGGGCACATCTAACCACCATCGGGTGGCTGGGTGAGGAGTGATTGATTGATGAGCAGTGGGCTGTGCTCTTGGAGACTGGTGTTCCCACGAAGCCGAGTTTTCCTTTCCCTCCCCTTGCTCCCTCCCACTCCACAATAGTGCCATTGCTTTGGCAGAGAGGCAGACTCACCCATCAGGACAGCTGGCTAAGTCTCTGTGTCCACATGCAGAATGAATTTTCTAATGTGAGGAAAGCGGGGAATATTTATCAATGGACAAGATATTGAGCGCCAGAGGCTCAGTCCAATGCCACACATTGTGATTGGCAAAGAGGAAAGGGACAGCAAGTAGCTAGGCCTTCCTGCCCAACCCCTCTGCATTGGGCATGCGAACCTACTGTGAGTAGGTTCTATCTACCCCTGCCATCCCTACCCTGTCCTGGGACAGTCTCTGAGTTATAACTTGCCAAAGGGTTGGCCCAAGTACTCCTTAGGAGGGTCTCTGAGTGAGTCCTTATAAATCTTACTGAACAGGTTGCACCTAGGGGTTCAGACAGGTCAGCATGTAGTTGGGGCTGTTTGGTTCTGCAAGCACCCTCCACCCAAGTCAGTGCCCCAGGCCCTCATGCCTACGATGGTCCTTTCTGCTTCCTTCATGGAAGGAGGTTCCCTGGGATACCTGCATTGGTGAGGGGTTGCAGGGTGTGTGTGTGTGTGTGTGTGTGTGTGTGTGTGTGTGTGTGTGTGTGTGTGCACGCGTGTAGGAGTGTGAGGAGGGAGGATAAGGACTTAGAAAACTATCATTAGGCAACCGGGTCTCCATTTTAGGACTGGTAGGGACCGGAAGAGGCTGCCTAGGTGTCTCTTGTTACACCACACTTTTATAGCAGTGAGCAGTCTTCATAGCCAATACTGTCAAACTGACTCTCATTATCTCGCCAGGGTAGTCAGGGCCAGTGGATCTAGGAGTTCTCTGAAGACAGGACCAGTTCTGGCCCCAGCCTCCCTCTGTTGGCACAGATGGACATCTTCCCAGAAAGGAGGGGATAGGGAGAAGGAGTATCTGCACGGTCCAGCTCCAGTAAAAGGAAGGTCGGGCGGAACAGCCGAAGCCTTTAATTGAATCTCTCCTCTCCTGGTCCTTCTGAGGTAGCACCTGTGGATGATCCTACGCAGCTGCTGTTTGTCTTCTTTATTATGGCTTTGCCACAGCCAATTTAACAGGGACGGTGCCAGGCTGGGCAAGACAAACAGCCTGGAGCTGCTAGCAGACCCATCCAGCTAATTATAGGGGTGGCTTTTGGGGCAGGAGGCAGTAGGAGAGGAGTCACCTGTGCCCGTGTGCATTTAAGGCCTCTTGCTGGTCCGAGTGGGACGAGGGCAAGGGTCCTCCGGAAATCACACAAAATTCAATCATCAGAAATAAGACTGCCTGGGACTCGTGTCCAGGACATTATTCTTGGTGACCTTATTTTCCAGGTTTTGGTGGGAAGAAAGAGATCAGTAAGGAAGTCTGTTTATGTCTCCAGTCTGCTGGGTTCTTCTGGTCCCTGTGGGCTTGACTCAGAGTGGAAAACAGGCCTGGGCTGGGGCTGGGGAAACAGTCCTAGTCCTTCGGGATTCCTCACACTGGCCAATTAGCAAGCAGTTGCTGTGTTACAATGCAGCGGCATCTCCAGCTTGAGCCAAGGCCAGCATCAGGGGACTTGGGTCCTTCCTTGAGTTTGCTCCAAACTAGCTGTTCTAAACGGAACAGGTGTTAAATGGTCTCTCTGGGCCTTTGTGTCTCCACCGGCAGAGTAAGGACAACAGTGACTCAGGAACAGAGCCAAGCACTCACGTTAGTTAGTAGGGGCACCTTCTCCTGGCTGGCCACGAAGGGGCGGGGGCGACTATGACACATCTCTCAGTGAGACTATCTGTGCAGGCAGAGTACTCTGCCATGCTGCCTGGAAGGGACGTCGCAGCTCTGCAGCCCACCCTCCTGAAGAGGATGGCTGCTCACATGGGCCTGGAGCTCTCTCAGGGCCCCTCTCATGAGGCCAACATTGGTATTCCTGGTGTTGGGTGATGAGTAGGGCCAGCAGGTGGGAGAACAGTTAGGCTAAGATGTGGGTGACTTTCTTTACCAGTGTGGTGATTTGAATATGCTTGGCCCAGGGAGTGAGACTATTAGGAGGTGTGGCCTTGTTGGAGTAGGTGTGGCTTTGTTGGAAGAACTGTGTCACTGTGGGCATGGACTTTCAGACCCTCATCCTAGCTGCCTGGAAGCCAGTCTTCTCCTGTTTGCCTTCAGAACCAGATGTAGAACTCTCAGCTCTGCCTGCACCATGCCTGCCTGGATGCTGCCATGCTCCCACCTTGATGATAATGCTCTGAACCTCTAAACCTGTAAGCCAGCTCCAATTAAATGTTGTCCTTTATAAGAAGAGTTGCCTTGGTCATGGTGTCTCTTCACAGCAGTAAAACCCTAACTAAGACAGCCAGTGTTTTACTACTCCTAGCTGTAGCCACATGGCATCAGGTTAGACAGGAAGTCCCTGAAGCCCTGGGCAAGTGGATGGTAGGAGATGCCTGGAAGGAGACGGGTGCCTAGAGGCAGGAGGGCAGAGGGACCACTCTGCTACTGAGAAAACACAGACCTGGAGGGAGCAAAGTCAAGATCTATGGCTCACTTGTTAAAATGGATGGGCTCTGCTCCTGGCTTTGCATGGGAAAGAGAGAGGGGGAAGAGAGGGAGGAAGGGGAGGAGAGAGGGAGGGAAAGAAGGAGAACAGACAACAGAATAAAAAGGAGTGAGGAGAGGCCTCCCTGCAGAGACAGAGGAGATAGGAGATGCCCAGCTCTCGGCTCCATGTTCCTTGGCCAGGATCTCGACACCTCAGTGCCAGGCCACAGTGACTCACAGGCTCCTGGGGTTAGGGGACAAACCTTTTTGCGTGAAGGCTCTTGAACCTTCTACTGCCTGCGGTGGGATGAGTGAGCAGGTCGTGACTCACCTGCAGAGTGCTCTCCTGTGTAGGGCCCAGAGGCTGGTTGGTGGCTTTCCTGCCACCTGTCAGTCTGATTCTGGCTTCTGCTCTATTGCCTCGTGTCCATTTCTTAAAGAAGAGGCAATGCAGCCACACACAGGTAAGGGAGGCCCTGAGAGATTGCATAGAAGAGAACTCAGTTTGTCTTTGAAGCCCTGTGTAGTCTCAGGAACCTGGCACTTGGATCCCTGGGAGTATAGAACACATACGATGTGCAACTCAGATTCTCAAAGAATAAAATAACTGATAAGTTATTGAGCACAGCAGACAAACCCACAGTCAGAGCTAGGAAGATGGGCTGGTAAGGTGCTGCCTGCACAAACCTAAAAACCTGAATTCAGATCTTCCCAGCACTGATAGAAAAGCCATGCAAGGTGGTATATACCTGCCTTCTCAGCCTGGGGACACAGAGAGATTCTGGAATTCGAAGCCCAGCCAAATCTAACTGGTGAGATCCTGTCTGAAAAATCATGTGTGGGGTTGCTGAGATGCTGCTAAGCCTGATGACATAGTTGATTCCACATAATGGAAGGAGAGAACTGATTCCAGGAAGCTGTGGGCTTCTGCCTGCATGCTATGACATGCATACAGGCAAGTGTATGTGCATGCATGCAGGCACGCACGCACGCATGGACACATGCACTTTGAATAAAAATTAAATTTAAGCCGGGCGTGGTGGCGCACGCCTTTAATCCCAGCACTCGGGAGGCAGAGGCAGGTGGATTTCTGAGTTCGAGGCCAGCCTGGTCTACAAAGTGAGTTCCAGGACAGCCAGGGCTACACAGAGAAACCCTGTCTCGAAAAACCAAAAAAAAAAAAAAATTAAATTTAAAAAGATGAAGAGTGTCTGAAAGAGACATTTGATACTGGCCTCTGGGCTCGCATGTGCCTTTGTTCACAGGTGCACATACATACACATATGTGTACTTACACAACACACATACAGCACACATACATACAACACATACATACAGTATACACACAACACATACAGCACACGCACATACAGCACATACATACAGTACACACACAACACACAACACGTACAACACATACAGCACACGCACATACAGCACATACATACAGTACACACACAACACACAACACGTACAACACATACATATAACACATACAGCACACATACATACACACACACAACACATACATCAGCACACACACATACAATACATACATACAGCACACACACATACAACATATACATACAGCATACACACACATACACATACAGCACACACACACTCACACTACACACGCACACCCCCTATATGTTACCAGAATCAAGAGCTAGATAACAAACCTGACAATATTTACAAGGGATACCAAAGAACCACAAAGGTCAGCTGCCCCACCCTGGAGCATCTGGCATTGAGAGAAAGGAAGGAGCTGATGGCTCAGTGTTTGTCTAGAGAACCCAGGTTTGATTCCCGGCATCTCACAGTGGCTTCCAACCTTCTTTAACTCCAGTTCTAGGGGGATCTGATGCTTTCTTCTAGTCTCCATGGGCCCTGCATGCACAGATGCATACACACACATGCAGGTGAATAGTTATGCATCCTTAAAAACACCTTGAGAACAAGAACTATCTTCCTAGTGCTGACTGTACATTTGTCTACTGTGCTCAGAATTATCAGTTGTTATTTTATGCTTTGAGCATCTGAGTTGCACACAGTATGTCCTGATTTCCCTACTCCCGGTTTACGAGGACCCAGGGATCCACGGTGATATGCAGGCCCCTGTGCTGTGTTAAGACCATCAATACTTTAGAGATTCTGCAATGAAGTGGGGACCATTCCTTAAGAAACACGTGTAAGACATGAAAGTGTGCAGTAAACATGACCGACTGCATGATGGCCTGCTTAATCCTCTGTCCTAGATGAGTGCCTAGTCTGTCCCTGTCCAAGGCTGCTGGGACCACCAAACTCCCCACTATCACTTCCATGAGCCCCAAGATGGCTCACTGAAGCCAGCAACTGCCTTCTTCAGCTCAGGGATGGAGCATGGGTGTGGAGATGAACGAGGTCCTGTACATCAGACCTCTGTAACTTTCTCAGGAGCCAGGCAGAGGGGGAGAAGAGCCACAGGATACATGAGGTGGGTGACTAGGCACAGGCTTACCAGGAGAGGGCCAAAGCAGGCCCTGTCTCTTACAGAAAGCTGTCCAACCTGCTAGGGGAACACCTTGCCCATCTGTGAACAGAACCCAGAGTCTCATGCTCTGATCTCTGAGCATCTCAAAGAACTGCAGGATTTTGATTCCAGGCCAAGTTTTTAATAAAGAAAATTCATCCACAGACGATAGGTTATTGACTGATATATCCAGTTATTGGAATATGGGAGATTTAGTGGCAAGGAGCTGTTTTATTTGCTCTCCGGATGAAGCCATTTTTTCTTAGGTATTTAATCTCCTAGCAGTATATTTTCCTTGCAAATACCCTGTCTGGGACAGCAAATCCATGTGGCCTCGTCATGTCCTTATTTTGTCTTCTGGTGACACACAATGGGCATTTGCTTACTTCTGATTTTTAAAAACCGTGTTGTTAAGGAGAAATTACACAGAAATCAGCCCACAGGTACTATCAGTGATCACCACTCCAGCTGATGGTGTGCATACAAGACTTCATCAAATTGGGGGTGGGGGAGAGGCCTCACAGCTTGAGTGATTGCTTCGTTGAAACTTGGGCTTTTAGATGAACAAGCACCCTACGTGTCTCATGGGGTTGAGGTTCTGCATGCTGTCTTACCCCAAGATAATTTGTAAACGTATAATTCATGAAAGTATGAAAATGCCTCCCACCTCTGAAAGTTTTAATTGGAAGCTCCTCCATGCTGTGGCCTCAGCCATGACTTCTCAGGGAGCCTTGCAGCTGACTGTAATAAGGATTAGATTTCCCCAGACCACCCCCTCTTTTCTCCTTGCTCTAGTCTCCCCAGTGAATGGATCCTGGGAACCTCTAGGCAGAAGAAAAAGCAAGAAAAGATTTCTTCTTTTGTCTTTTTTCTTTTGTTCCCTCTCCCCCTCCCTCCCTCTTTCTTTTCTTTCTTTTTTTCCTTTTTGGTTTGCATTTGGAGACTCACCTATTTTGGATACTTGAACTACTTCTCTCAGATCCCAGAATATGTTGGATGAGATTGGTCACAAGGATGCAGAGCCCGTGGGAGGAAAATTCTCCAGCAGGTGTGTATGTGAGGGGTGGGGGAGGCCTCTAAGATGTTTGTGCAGTGGTGGGAGGGATCTAAGGCCAGAAGAGAGGTAGTCAGGGGCATGCTAGGGTTCTGTGCCTGGTGATCCCAGGAGAGGGCCAAAGCAGGCCCTGTCTCTTACAGAAAGCTGTCCAACCTGCAGGTTGAGTTTGGTTACATTCAGCGGAGAACAGCTATGAATGTGGCCAAAACAAAAATCACGAATTTACTTCAAATATTAAGAGATATTTTTGCAATTTCTTTTTGTATCTTGAACCTTGTAGCTAACATTGTGTGGAAATGTCAAAAGGCTGGACACACCAGATGGGCCATCGGTATCAGCAGCCCACTGGGGAAAGGGACTGGGATCCAGGTTGTGGCCCCCTGAGTTGCAGTGGCTGGGAACTCCAAATCAGGCCTGACTGATCTGTGCTCAGCACCCTCCCAGATCCCTTCCCACCACTGTCCTGTGACTCTCTTGTCAAGGGCCAGATAATAAGAGTGCCTTGTATGCCAAGCTGGACACAGTCCCCAATGTCCACAGCTACTTTGTTCCTAGCTGCTCACCTTGGAAGTGATGCCAATTTCTTTCTTTCTTTCTTTCTTTCTTTCTTTCTTTCTTTCTTTCTTTCTTTCTTTCTTTCTTTCTTTCTTCCTTCCTTCCTTCCTC